>JAJTUR010000194.1:0-74138 GCA_021399475.1 Hyaloscypha finlandica
TAATATACTTCTAAGCTAATAATAAATAAATATTAATATTATTCCCCTCTAGTTAAATAACTGTCTTAGGCTCTAATAAATAGGCTAGAATATTAGCTCCCTTAATTATTCTATCTATTATATACGCTATAATAGTAAGTTTAGTAGATCTTTTTACTTATTCTACTATACTAGTTATAATAGTATTCCCTATTTCTATAATAGTAAAGTAAGAAGAATTATCCTTAATCTACTAATTCTAAAGTATAGTAGCTAGATTTAGTATCTTTAGGGTATTAATAAGTATCTTTATCCCTTTCTATATCCTCGGAAGTAGAATAATTAATTTCTTTAGTAATCCTTTTAGTATATTATTAACTTTAGGCTTAGGCGTCTCCTTATAGTTTAAAGTCCCTTATATTTCCTATTTATTTAACTTATCTTTAGTTATATTAACCTCTATTTCATTTACTAGACCCCTCTAGTATCTAGCCCCTCGAATAATAGTATTCTTCTATCCTTTTATATATAGTATCTTTTCCTTAGCTTTAGCTCGCCTCTAGAAGACTTCCTTAACTATTTCTATGTCTTTCCCCTTTCTTTTAGCTATAGAACTAGATATAGTATTAATAGTAATATTAAGTATATTTATCTCCTCGTACTAACTATTAATTCTAATTCTAGAAGGATCTCCGAATCCTATACTATTTACTCTAAGTTAAATAGCTTATCTATTTCCTACTAGTACTATAGCTATTACTACTTCCCTTTCTTATCTTACTATTTAAGCTTCTCTAGCTAGTGTGTTAAATGAGTAGAGTAGAGTAGAGTAGTGGGTCCTACTCATACTCTACTCAACCAATTATAGCGCTACTTATACTCTACTCATACTCTACTCAAGCTACTCATGAGTAGTGTGAGTAGTGTGAGTAGGTACCCACGTGACAGGCGCACGTGACAGGCTAGCCTAATAAGGTAAGCTTCTCGTCTAGCGCTACTCTAGCGCTATGTCTCTACCTAATTAGGTAGTGGCATTACTATATAAGCGAGCTAAAGGTCAGGGGGAAATGAGGCTTATGTGAAGCTATACTCCCTCTACTAGTACTAGATAGTTTCTAGCGGACAAAGGGATAAATAGCTTATTATTATAGAAAATTAGAATTTATCTAGTCTTATATAAGCCCTAACTTACCTTTATTATTTATTTATTATTGTCACGAGACGGCTACTCATAACTACTTATACTACTCATGAGTATATACTCTACTCTACTCAAAGTTTTAGGATATTACGCTACTCATATTCTACTCACGCTACTCATGAATATTCATGAGTAGTATGAGTAGTATGAGTAGTTCTTTGACACACAGACTCTAGCTAATTATTAAATATTTCTAGGTCTTACTATAATATTATAGTCATATTCTGTCCTATAAAGCTAAGAAATAATCTAATTATACTAACGACGATTATTCTAAAAGAAGAAAGGCATACTCGCTCGCCTTATCTTATATAGTCCTTTATACTACTTATAGTCGTCTCTATAGATATATCCCATATTCTAAAGCTCCTCTATTAAGGGATAATATATCTAGGTAAAATAGTCGTAATTTGGATTAATAGTATTATCCTTCTTCTAGCTATAGTATCTATAGTAGTACTTTAGCCTTATATCTTATATTACTTTATAAGTAGTATTAACTTATATAATATTTTCTTTCCCTTACTAAACTCTTTCTATTATTCTAGGTCCTATATTCGCTCCTAAACCTCATCTATATCTACTATACCCGCTATATAATCCTCTATAACCTCTTCCTCTACTATTACTATATCCGCTACGAGAACCCGAGTTATACCTACTAGACTAAGGATACTACTATCCTTATTACTACTATCTAGGCTATATAAGTATTCTATAGATATTGTCTCAGATAGAAGCTATAATATTTTAGAGTTATTTCTATAAGTCTTCTTAAGTAATAGTAGTAATTATTAGTTTTTCTAAGCTCTATATTAAGAAGTCGATATCGTCTACTTTTATAGGTTTATTGTTTTTCGTCGGTTTTATAGGAATCACTATAAGCTAAGGTCTAGGCTCTATATATATTAGTCTAGAATTAAGGTAAATATTAATTATAGGGGGAACTAGTAAGGTATATTCGAATTCTAGTACTAGGATTAATTTATATACTACTTCCTCTAGGTATTCCTATTAAATCTTAGCTATATCTAGGTTATTAGTAATATTAAAGTAATGCTTTTTCTCTTCGTATTAGTAAAATAATATAGCTTTCTTATATATCTCACTATATATATATATATTAAAATATTAGTAAGCTTAAAAGCTATATCCTTAAGAATCCGGTCTCTAGCTCTTAGGGATAGTCCTTATATGAATTCCTAGTATTAAGTAATCTCGTCTAGTTCCTTCTTTCGTATTAGTTCCTTAGATACTTAGTTAAATATATTAATATAAGACTTCGTAGATAAACCTCTAGCCTTAGCCTAAGTAATAATCCTAGAAAGATAATTATAACTAACTCTAATTATTTCCTAGTTATTTTCCCGGAACTCCTTTATTAGAGCTTTATAAAACTTAGTTTCCTAGTAAGCCTTAGGGTTATTAATATAGTATTCTAGTATAGCCTTAATCTATTCCTTAAAGACCTAGGAGATATAATATATAATCATTTCTCGTTTAATATTATTAGGGATATAGTAGTCCTTATATATATCCGTATACTATTCTAGGAAGGTTAAAATATTCTATCTATTAAACTATAGTATACCTTAGGAAAGCAGAAATAGTAAATTCAAGCCTAGTACTAGTATATATTTCTCTTTAGTTATCTTATTCTCTTTAGTTATCTTATTCTCTTTAGTTATCTTATTCTCTTTAGTTATCTTATTCTCTTTAGTTATCTTATTCTCTTTAGTTATCTTATTTTCTTTAGTTATCTTATTCTCTTTAGTTATCCTAGTAACTAATTTAGGTATTTCTATACTTATAGATCCTATTATAGAAGACTCTAAAGGGCTAATAGTATCCTTAGAGATTAGAACTAGTATCTAAGAAGTTCTACTTATTAATAATATCCTTAGCTAGTATCCTTATTTCGGTATTAGTAGTAACGATAATATTACTTTTCTAGTCTTACTCTAATTACTTATACTTTATAAGCTTAGTACCTCTAATAATTCTATTCGTCTTAGTTAATTCTAATATACTCAATAATACTATAGATAAAGAAAGTAATAATAATAATAATAATAATTTTCCTAATTTCTCTATCTTCTCTGAATTCCTCTTAATAATATTACTTAATAGCTTTCCCTTTACCTAGAGGCCTTCCTAATTTTTCTATTTAATTTCTTATTTCTGATTTTTCCTTATCTTTTTCTAATTTCTATTTACTTCTTTACTTAAGATTAAGGGTATTCCTCTTTCCGGATATCCCTTTTATTTAAAAAAGTAATCCGCTTTACCTAAATTAATATTATTTCTATTCTAACCTTTGCTATAATTAAGATTAATATATAAAGCAATAGTATAACTTCATTTCCGAGTACTAAGGCTCGCTTCTAACTTTAGTCTACTTATAGCTATCTCGGTATAATTTTACTAATTCTATTTCCTCTATTCTATTTCCTTCTATAGTTAGTCTCTATTTCTATTATCTCTACTTATTATATTCGCTACTATATCTTATAGTTATCTCTTATTAAAATACCTATATACTTCGGAAATTAGGGTAAAACCCGAAATTACTTCTCATATATCCTTAACGCTTTAGCCCTAGGTATAAGGTATTATAACTACCTCCTTTTTCCTGAACTTATTATGTAATAATCCGCTTTATAGAGTACTCTCAGGGCTTTATAAGAGCATTCTCCTTAACTATAAAGTTCAATCTCCCTACGTCGCTCACTAATAAATATATAGGAGGGAAAAACGTAGTAAGACAAAAACCCACATAAAATACTATAGAGTATAAAATTAACTAATAGTAAAAACACTAAAAAACAATAACTATAAAGTAGACGTAAAGTAGTACAAAATTAGTATATAAGTATATAGGACTCAAAGTATAAAAGTGATATATAATTATTACTCTATAGCTATAGAAACTCTAGCCTTCTTATACGAAATACTAAAGTCACATGATCTCGGACATATCCGTGGTCATGTGATCAGAATATCAAATCTACCTAAAATCGCGAAAATCGATAGTGTACGGCTAGCTGTACTATAGTAGCTATAGACTTTAAGTCGATACCTCTCTCAAAATCCGGCTATAATAACATATATATAGTAATCGATAGATTAAGTAAATAGGCTATTTCTATACTTTACTATAAGACGACTATAGTAAAAGAAATAGTGAGAATATACCTCTAAACTACCTACTAGTACTATAGCCCCCTAGTCTCTATTATTTCTAACTATAGTCCGTAATTCATATTAGTATTTTAGAAGGAGTTTAATAGGATTCTAGGTATAAAGCTAAAGCTATTAATAGCCTATTACCCGTAAACTAATAGATAAACAGAAATCATAAACTAATATATTAATTAATACCTATACCTATATATTATATATTACTAAGATAATTAGGACAAGTACTTACTAATACTCAATTACACGTAACTTACTCTCCTATATAGCTCTATTAGTATATCCCTATATGAGATTATTAATAGCTACCTCTTATAAACCTCCTTTAACTAGTTAACTCCGAAGACTAAGCCCTAAAATAAGTTAAGTATTACGAAAGCTCGAGAGATTACTAGTCGGATAGAGGATACTATAAAGAGAGGTAAGGAGAATATAGAATAAGTATAAAGAAGATAGAGAAGTATACTAATACTAAGCGTCGACTAGTAGACTTCGTAGTAGGAGATAAGGTATATATATCGACGAAGAATTAGAAGATATAATACCCTAGTTATAAGCTAGACTATTAAATAGCCGGGCCTTACCTAATTCTATACTAAATTAGTAACTCCTATAAGGTTAAACTACCTGAGAGTATTAAAATTCATAATATATTCTTACCTAACTATCTATATAAAGCTATAGATAACCTATTACCTAGCTAGAAGAACGAACTACTACTACTAATTCAGGTTATAATAGACTACGAGTACGAAGTATAAGAGGTCCTAGCTTTAAAGGAAGAGCGGGGTAAGCTTAAGTATAGGGTTAGCTAGGTTAGATATAATAAAGACCTTAACTAGTATCTGGCCTCTAACCTGAAATACTCTCCCTATAAGCTACGAGACTACTATTTAGCTAATCGATAATAACTAGGCCTACTAAAGAAGCTAGCCGACTAGGTATGAGCCTAGGAGGATAGAATAGAGGACTATAATAATCTAGATAATAATTCTATACTATCTACTCACTTAAGGATAAGCTTTTTTTAAGGGGAGGGGGTAATATCACAGCTATACTATACTTAGCTCTAGTATCTAGTATCTATAGTTACTTATTATAGCTATATTATACCTAGCTCTAGTATCTAGTATCTAGTATCTAGTATCTATAGTTACCTAATAGCTTACACGTGATGCGGCTATACTACTAAGGGAATCTACTCTCTAGGAAATTTAGGACACTAAGCCTAATTAGGCTAAGCTATAAGCGAGAGACTATAAATACTTAAGGGACCTCTACTTGAGCTCTCTTTCCTCCTTAGCTTAGTTTTCTCAATAAACAGCTTTCCTATAAGTGCTCTATTCGTGAGCTCCCTTTATAGGGCTATAATAAAAACTAGTTATAATCTAGATCACGAATTTAATGACTTTATTAATAGGAAGGGGCGTGGCGTTATTATTCTTTTATAGTATAATACCCCGATTATCGTCTTCTTAATAAGTACTAATATGTAATTTAAGTAGTAAGCCTAGGGTAAGAAAGACCTTGACTATAGAGGCGATAGTAGAGTATTACTAGAAGCTAATATACTCGGTATAAGGACATGTCTTATATTTCGAAGGAATATACCTCTTCTAATATTTCTAGGTATTTACTAGGGACTTATTTACTAATATAAGTCAGCTCGAGAGCTAGCTCTTTAAGATCTTCTAGCTTACGAGATATTAGGATATAATCCTACTACTTAATAAGGTAGATATATTTCTTAAGGAACGTGTACCTAAAGATATAGCCTATAATAGCCTCGTCTTAGTATTCCTCTATATAATAGAATATTACTAAGGTATTATACTCCTTATAATAAACCGTGTAACTAAGTTTAATCTAGTAGCTCTTTCTAGAATTCATTTAAAGGTAAAATATAATGACCTTAAGAGTAATACGAAGAGCGAGGTCTAGAAGAATTTCCTTAGTTAAGTATATACCTCCTATAAAGACCTAAGTATCTCTAATAATAAATTAAAACATCTAAGTAATATATATCTTAATAGTCGAGAGGTAAGTCTACTTACTCTAGACCTTAATATCGCTAACCGAGAAAACAGATTAGGAATATAATTACTATAGCTCATAAAATAGCTATTAGATAGAAGAGTATTATACTTTTCTTATACCTGAAATAAGCTATAGCTGCGAGTAAAGAGTTTCTAAGTAATTATAATAGCCTAGACTATATTAGTAGCGTTTTTCTCTAGTGAGGTAAGGAGAATAGAAGAGATTATATAAGCGGGCTTTAATCCTTTCCTTATTTTAGTTATAGTAGTATTCTAATAGGAAGGGTATATATAGACTCAAGAAAGTCTACTAGATTACAAATATAGGTTATCTTTTATTCCTCTAGGTATTAATCGCTTTTAAGTAATAGGATATATTATAGTAATATGTAGTGAATCTAATAATATATTCCTTTCTCTATACCTATATTATAGTATAGTAATTTTCTAGTATCTCTTATATAACTAAATTAAGGAATAGACTTATCTTATAAGTACTATTAGGACATGTCTACCTAATTAAGCTCTATATAGCGTTACTTAGGGGAGGAGTACTTAGTAAACTACGGGCTACTTATAGGGGAGCCCGGCTATACTCCCCTACTCCCCTTTTTCCTAACTATTATAAATATGAGCCCCTTCCCCTAGGTATTACTAGCCGCCTCGCTATTAGTTTACTATCTATACTCGTGTCTATTCCGCTATACTATACTAATTCCGTAGCTATACTCGTATAACTAACACGTCGACCTTATTAAGTATAGTATTAAGTACGACTCTCAAGGACGCCGGGCCCGCGACTAATAAACCTATACTCGGAAAATAATTAGAGATATAGAAGCCTAAGAGAGGCTTTAGCGTATTACCTAAAGAAGTTACTCGTAAGTTCTATATATAATAGATAAGAGGTACTAGATTAATTAATACTTAACCTATCGAATATAATATCTAATTAAGAACTCGGCTTATAGAAATAAAAGAAATAAAGGCTTATCTAGTCTAAGGATCTCGGTAGTAAAAGCGTATAAGTATTAATAAGAGATAGCCTCGATATTCTCTCTTAGGTGAGACATGTTAGATTTATGAGTTATAAGGGACCTATAAACTCTACTTTTTCGTATATAGGTAACTTACCTAATTTATTTATAGAATATAATATTAGCGCTCTATAAGGGTAAGAAAACCAAAACCTTTCTAAGAATTATTATTTATAGAAAGGTAAAACTGATTATAATATCCTTCGTCTTAGCGGATTTTAGTATTTACTAACCTTCTCGACTTTAATATAAATATCTCTTATTATAGGATAATCTTAAAATACTATATAAAGGCTATTATATATATCACATAATATATGAAGTAAAACTCTATAAGGGAGTATGCTTTTATATTATATCTAAGCGTATACTTTATAAAGTCAAAGAAGGGGACTCGGTAAATCGCGAGATATATAGTCGTATAGAATTCGGCTATAATTTCGGAAGGATATTAGATAAAGGTATATGAATACTAAGAGATGAATTAGTCTTACTATAATTATAAACACGTCCTCTAGTACTCTCATCTCCTAGTCTCTTAGCTATTTACTTCTCTAGTATATGTCTCTAGTCTCTATATATAATAGGATATAGTTCGAAGAGAGAACTATAGCTATAAGTAAAGCCTAGGGGGTTAATAATATAGGAGTAATAGCCCGAATCACATGACGCCCTTATACCCTTAAGCGAGCCTAGTAAGGATAATAAAGAGGATATAGAGCTTCTATTACTTCCTAAGGTTTTAGAAAGAGAGAAAGAGATTAGAGATATTATAGACGACCTTATAGAGCCTTTTTCCGAAGCTAGGTTTACTAATTATAGTAAGGAGAACTTAGGAATTCGCGGACTAGACGATTAGTAGTATACTAAGACCTCCTTTTTATAGATACCTAATAGAGTAAAGGGTATATATGAGTATATAACCTTTCTAGAAAAGTATAAGTATAAGATATCCTTACCTTCTAGACGAATATCTAATTATAAGTTCAGGAAAAGAGCCTAAATTAAGGCTAACTTAGGTGTAATTATACGTGAGAAACTCTCTAAGAAGGACGAAGAGAGTATATAGGCTAAGCCTTCTCCTTTTATAGATAAAGAGGACCTTTAAAAGTATATAGAAGCTACTAAGGGAAGGGCGAGTTATCTTATCTAAGGATAGTTTATATTAAATTAAGGCCTATAAAGAGTAGTAAGAAGAGGATACCTTAACTAAAGCTTAGAAGGAGCTTAATAGAGCTAAATGCTATTATTAAGCTAAAGTTAATAGGATTAAAAAAGAGAAGGAAAGGATAGAAGACACTACTTATAAGAAGTAGGAGAAGCTTAATAAGGCCGTAAAGAGAGAGTAAAAGAAGACTAAAAGAGATGAGAAGAAGAGACTAACGTTAGAAGAAGAAGCAAAAGAGGCTAAGAGATAAGAGTTACTTACTTAGGGGAAGAAGCTTAGGGGTAGAAAGTATAAGATTAATACTATTTAGACACAAAATAATTAAACTAATACTTAGTTTAGTATATAATATTAATAGAAGGTATAAGGGACTAATATTATACGAAATAAAGAGATATTCCTATACTAGCCTCTTAATATATAGTAAAAATAAATAAGATATAATAATTCTAGCTAAAAATTTAATGCTTTTTTATATAGTATAAAGGCTAAAACAGGTTATATAAGGCTATATTGCATTATTTTAACGGGTAAATTAAACTCTATATAATATAATTTTTTTATTACAATATATCATATAGTTATATTAATATTTAATTAATTATACAAAATATCGGAGTTACTATAACCGTCGAGCTATGTGAGTCGGCCTAAGCTTAGCGAGGAATTGCCGACGAGTAGATAGTAAAGTATTGGCACAAGAGTTAACGAGCCAGTAGCCAGTAGTCTGTGCGTTCAGGCCTGTTTTCAGGCATTTTCAGGCTTCGCAAATTCGCTTATAGGCCTTAGAAAACTAAAGACTCTTTAAACACTTAGAAGTTATAGGATAACAAAGAATAGTCACGACTTAATATTTAGGGTTAGAGAACTGAAGTAGCTAAAGCATAATATGATTAGTTAATTTTAAAAGATTTGATCGTTTGAAAATTTTATTTATTAGCAAAATGTCCTGAGCGCACAGACTACTCTCGGGAGGCTCGTAACTACGAAGGCCTAGACATCTTCGCTAAGCGAGAGCCTTGAAAATTGTTCCCTTGTGTTCAAAAATTCGCGATAAAACTCCCTTAAACTCGAGAATCACGAAACTATAAGAAAGAATACCCTAAGTTAGATTCTTTTCTATTATATAAAGTTTAAATTAAAGTATTTAGAGTTAGTAGTATCGCGATACGCAATTTTTAAAATATAGAGATTTTGGTATTCCTTTATTTAGTAAAGGTGTCTGGATTTCAAAACTATTAGCCTTCGTATTCATAACCACGACTCGGGCTAACCTGAGCTAAGGGATAATAGTAAAGTATCCCTCTCGTAGCTTAAATTAGAATCCTTCGAAAGGTTGCCTACTTAAGCGAATCTGTCTAAGTTATTCCTCTACTCCTTTATCTCTCTTTACTTCTACTATATTCTAACTTATCTTTCATATCTAGTAGATTCTATTAGTATAATAGCTCGATTAAATCGCTTTAATACTACCTTTATCCTTCTCTCTCAGGCTTTCACCTACTTCTAATCCGCTTAATCGCTATATATAATATATTACTACAAATTAGGAGGAATATAATACACGACTAATAGAGGGCCTTACGGCGTAGTATCGTCTAATTCGGTATTTATAGTACTAATCTTATTATTAAGACGGGCTAACTAGTTTTAGCCATTTTACTCCTATTATAGGATTAGGGATTAGTGTCTTAATAATAGGCTCTATTATTACACCTACGACATTCCTAATAGTTCAAACTCTACTTACTATACGTCCTTATAATATACACATTTCGCTATATCTAGCTAATAGAATACAGACTATATTAGCGGCTATACTAATTCCTCTTTAGTAGACTCAACGTGTAATCTCGGCTATAGTACGTGCTCTTCCCCTCGTTAAAAACTCCCTTATTAATACATTGTCCTAGATGACCTTAATTAGGTAGATATCATTTTTAATAAGACCTCCAAAACCTGGTTCTACTATAGCGCAAATAGTAGCAATATTACCTATGACTCGCCGACTACTAAAATAGCCTCTACTCGAGCTCTAGTATCTATAGCGACTACCTACATTATTCCTAACTCTGTCCTTAATAATCTAGGAGGTAGAAGTATTAGTTCTAGTCCACGATTATACTAATTAAATTAGCTAAGGTTACTAGATACCCTTATTATTATTAAATAATATAAATAGTATTAGATATACGAGAACTAATAGTCGCGAGACCTTATATAAGGAGTATTTTAATCCTCTAAGTAACTAAAATATATAGTAATAGCTAGTTTATTTAGTCCCTCGCTATTAAGCCTAAAACTAGCTAGTTTTAATACCCTATAGCCTTAGGATCCTACTAATAATCGTTTCTGAGTCTCTTAGACATCTTATCTTAAATATAAATAAAGGACTAGACTTAGTTATTAAATATATATCTAGGAAAGAGATAATAAACCTTTTAATTATCTAGCCTCTTCCCTAATTAGTATACTAACTCTTAGATTAGCGTTAATATTATACTAAAAAAATACGCCTAGCCTTAACTAACTAATATAATAAGGAAGATTACTACTATATATAATCCTAATAAAACTACTTAGAGAGAAACCGCTCCTATACCTCTTCCCTTCCCTTTCATTTCTCACGATTACTAAACTCCCTCCTTTACTATCGTCGTCTTATAACTATAGTATTAGCTAAGATTCCGCTAACCTATAGTTATTTCCCTAAGGTCTTAACTACTTCTTATTACTACTTCTTATATTAATAAGTACTTTTAACTCCGTAATACCTATAAGCCTACTATATACTACTATCCGAATCCGACCCTCCCTAATATCTTTACTCTATATATATACACTTATACTAGCCCCTTTATAGCTATTAGGTAACTACCTTAACTATATAAGTATAACGTGTTCTCTATCTATATTTATAGACTTCCGCGCCTCTTAAGAGAGCCCTTCGTTTATATATAAGTAGATCTATATTATTAGGAAACCTCTCCTTACCCGCTTACTAGATATATATTAACTAATATTAATTATATGAGATAATATTCTACTAATAATAGGAGAGAAGGTTAATAGTAACTACGCCTTCTCCTAGTAGCGAATTTATTAAATTTAGACCCGGGTACCTAACGAGTCTTAGTCCTCTTAGTATTATAAAGGCTATACCTATATCTCTTTAATATTTCTCCCTTACCCTCCTCCTCCACATTAGAAAGTATATATAAATGCCTTTATATATATATACTAATATGTCTTTAGTATCCTCGAGCTATATATGCCTTGGTTTATAATAACTCTAATACTATAAATCACTAGAAAAGGTCGCCAAATAGCCCTATAGAGCTCGAGCTAATAGCTAGGCCTCGATAAGTAATAATGTTTCTATAGTAGTAGTTAAAGGCGCTCGTGATCTACTCTACTAAACTTACTAGCTTACCTTATTAGTATGCTTCTCGACCTTTATTATACTTATCGTTAGTAGACCGTAGCGAGAAAATCGTAGTAGCGACCTAGTTATAGAGATTAGTTATAGACTATAGAATATTATCAATTATAAGCTCCGGAATGTCCTCTTCTAGTTTAGTAAGAGGTCTCGTAACGATGAGAAAATAAGCGAGTCGAGATATTTTTAGGGCTAGATAACCTAGATATAAGTTCGCTTCGCTTTAGTTAAGTACGAAAGGGGGTCTTAGGAAGTCAAGAGCACCCCCCATGTTTCTACTATTACTAAGACATCCAAATTAGGTATAATTTATATACTGCTTTAATACTCTACTAATGAGTTTATATACCTTTCCGGAATCTGACTTTCTTAAGCCTTTCTAGAAGGGAGTCTATATACTTATTAAAGTCCTTTACTATAATCTCCTTTTCCCAAATATTAAGGACTGCCTCCTAGAGGTCTTTTAAAGACTACCTACTATACGGTTTCCTATTCCGGAGCCTTTGTTTTAAGATCCTCTATACGTTCTTAATTAGATTTAAATCCGGGGAAGAGGGTAGCTAATCGATTGAGTATATAAAGTATTCCACCCGTACTTTATTACAGACCTTAGTTCTTCTTTATATCCTTCTTCCCGTGTACTCTACTTCCGTCCTCAACTATAAAGTAGTCTTCTTCCGTACAAAAAGCCCCTAAACTCTGCTTTTGACCGTATTTATCCATACAAATCTCTCCTAAAAGCCCTCGCAAGATCTGCTCCTTATACTTCTTTTGTATAAAGCCCTTTCCTTCTCCTTCTATCGATAAAACCACAAGCTTACTCTTGAAGTTATATCTAATCGCCGCTATATAATATATAGATGTCCGACTACTTGTAAACTTGAATTAGATATAATCGAGTCGTCGTCTTTCTCCCCTTTTGCGAAGGATTTTGAGCCGTCGTCGTAAATTCGATTAGATTATAGTCTCATCGTAATAAATACCCTTACGCTAGTACTCCTTCCCCTAATCCCAATTCTCAATTAAAAAGGTCTATCGCTTTCGCTTTATAGCTTCTGAGAGAAAGGGTTTATAATTAGGTAAATAGTAGTGATATCCGCGACGGGCGAAGGTAGCTAAAATCATATTATCAGAGGCTTTAATACCGTGCTCTCGTGCGATCTCCTAGAGGGGCATTGCTCGCCGGTCAAAGTAGCCTATTATCTACCTAATTATCTCCTCTACCTTTTCATCTGAGATAATAAGGGGTCTGCCCGTCCTCGTTTTACCTATACGTCGATCGGAAGGCTATCGGCGTAGCTATTTAATCGCTGTCTTACGCTTGATATTGACACGCCGAGTAGCCTCTGTTTACGAGAGCCCTTGCTTAACAAGACACCGGAATCGTGATCGTTTAGGGGTATCGTGCTCTTTGCAGAGTGTTTTGCGAACGTAGCCCATTATGTTTAGCTTATAGATAGCTCTAGAAGCTGTAAGAGTAGTATATAATTAATAGTGTAGAGGAAGAAGGTACTAGAACAGCACGGCACTAAGCTCACCGCCTTTATAGGGGGGGTGCTCTTGACTTCCTGAGACCCCCTTTCGTACCTTCACCTCCTATTCCCTGAAATCCTACGTTATCAAGCTCTCGGTCACATGATTTCGTTAAGGGGGGATCTTTCGTTAACCTTTATATCGAGCTTTAGTAAGCAAGGATCCGCTTTTGTAATTTACTATTTAATTACGTATCGCCTTTTATACTATTCACGAATAGAAGTCTTATAGAATTAATTATATTCCTAGAATACTATAATTCTACTTTATTCTACAATATAGAGTACGTAATATATCGGGTCTCGAAGAGAGTATCTTATCCTTAAAACCAAGATCCCTTTTAGCCTCTATATAAGGATTCGCTATTAGCTCTCATCTAGCTAATTAGAAGCTAGGATAAACTTATAATAAATAGTAATATCGCAAAATAATACATAAGGATAGTTCTTTAATAGAGGTTAATATAATTTCTCTCATAATACGGTACGCCTAGGTAAATAGAAAGAGGACTTTATTTCTGTTATAGTAATAAGAAGGGCCGCTTAATAGTGTACTCGTAGACAAGCGCAAAGGAGAAATCTAGTGATCTTAGCTACCTAAATACTAGTGAGGATGCTTAGCGAGAAAGCCGAGTGAAAAATGCCTCATGGTCACGCGGCTGACAAATGTTAATGAGAAATACTCGTGAGAAATACCTCGTAAGAAATGCCTAGTGTGAAATGCCGAGTGAGAAGCGCTCCACGGGCTAACGAATATTAATGAGAAATGCCTAGTGAGAAATACCTAGTGAGAAATACCGAGTGAGAAGTGTCTCACGTGTGTTAATAAGAAATATCATTCCTTATCCATATTCAGTTTTGGCTACTTAAGAGAAGGCTTCAACAGAGAATAAACTAACTCCTGGCTTTTGGCTAAGTAGTTACTCTTATTCTAGGCTCGATGTAATACTACCCCCTAGACCCGGGAACTAGTTATCTTAGGTCATACTACTAGGTAACACTACTAGGTAATACTACCCCTAGATCCGGGAACTAGTTATCTTAGGTCATACTACTAGGGTAATACTACTAGGTAATACTACTAGGTAATACTACCCAGGAATCCCCTAGAACCGGGAACTCGTCATTCGTTATATTACTAGTTCATATTACCTAGGTCCTAGCTAACATGTTATTTAGTAGGGGGTTTGTGGCTGAAAAGTCGCGGGGTAGAACGTAACTAACCTTCTGTGGCTTAGTTTATAAAGATACGTAGCCCCTCTACCTAGGCGCTAGTACTAGTACTAAGCTCCTCTCGCCTACTACTCTAAGCTTATCCTAAACTAGGTTATCACTTATACGCGCCTCGTTCTAAGCTAGTCCCAAAGTGGACTACTCTTATATTAGCGGCTATAGAAGATCACTAAGGTCTATAAAAGTAACTAATTAAATACTTTGAATAAACGCTAGGCTATTGACTTATATGTCTAGAACCTTGTCGGCTAGTAGATATAGACATATTAACTAATTATAAAGGACTATCAAATACCGCTTAGCGCTTAAAAGACGCTTTTGATAGTAGTAGCTAATAATAGTATATAGTCTATAATTAGGTTAAAGGGGTCTCAAGTTCGTGCTCCGCAAAGGACGTCTCTAAGGAAGCAGATTTGAAGTGTCAGATTACTAAGTCCCTAGAAGGTGGTATGCCGGATATTCTATACCTAGAAGACGCTGTCGATGTTATGACATCTGTGCTACTAACGGCTGCGAGGATACGGATTCAAGCAGGCAAGTTTGGCTTCGAGGAGGTAATTTTAGGGACTACTACGAACGTCACTAAAATTCGGTAATATACCGAATAATAGCTAGTAAAGCAACTATTCGAGGTAGCTACCGGCAAAATTGCAAAGATAGGTATAGGATGCGTAGGTATCGGTCTTCAAAAAGCATAGGAAGAAGCTTTCTACTGGGATATCATCAAGAGACACGCCGCGACGCTTGAAACTGAGTTGCAGATTAGAGCCTAAATGTACCGGGCCTTTTCGGTTAGTATGACCGAATCACATGGCACTCAAAGCATATACCCGAACTTAACAAAAGTTTCTTAGGTGATCCCCTCGTTCTGTCATAATTAGTGTATTAAAAAAAAATTCAAGGCTAATTAATTATAATTAACTATAGTTAATTATAGTTAATTATGATTTGATTCAGTAGATTTTGACTTGATTTGACTTAATTATAATTATAATTAATTATAATTAACCATAAGTTCGCTTAAATAAACGATTAAGTAATTAGGACTCGCAATTAGACCTTAATTAATTAATTGCTCGTATTAATAAACCGAGGGGAATAACTTGAATAAGACTTTTACTTTTACTAACTACAAGTAAAGTATAAGAAGGGAACTAGTTAAATGTGACGAACTTAATCTACTAGTCCCTTAGTAGTTACCCTTACTTGTAGCGTGCACAGGTGCTTGCCCGTGACATTATTAACTTGTTTTAAATTAATTTTTATTAATTTTTATTATTAATATTATTAATATTTCTTACTTAATAATTGTTGTAATTAAATTTAATACTTTTTAACTTTTCAAATTTATACTTATATTTGAAATGTAATTTAAATTAATAATAATATAATAAGGTTTAAAAATTATAACACTTAATCTTAGGAACTTAATAGACTTTGGAACTCTTTATAATAAGTATTATTTAGTATGAAATTATTAAAGAGAAAGGTATTTAAATTAAAGGAGATTATAAAACCCTTAATACTCATTATATTATATAGTGACATATAGGTAAATGTCTTGGCTTAAGATTACACGGAAGCTTCGCATGTCAGTCATTGTAATAGAGGTTGCTTAGTACCTCGGTATAAGGAAGTATCAGGGAAAATTGGATATAGAGTTCACCTAATAGTTCCTTAGCGTTAGGTGCCTAAGTGGGACCTAACCATAGCTTAAAAGCAGCTGCTCTGTCCTCCTTTAGAGGCTAGAGTTTTGTTTCTGTACTTGAATTAAAACTCCCTTTCAAATCACCTGATACTATTACCCGTTACCCATTCCCTTATCACACACATTAGCTCAGAGATACAAGAACAACACAAACAATATTATTCACCTCTACAACTTATTCTCCCTTGAGAGTAAATCCGCCTTGAGAATCAATACTCGCCTTACAATGGCTCCTCTTAGAAAGTTCCTACTTCTCTTTCTTGTCGGATTTGCCTCTACCTCAATCCTACGCCGTCAAGATGTCGATGTCAAGACTACAGCGGTCCGCTCTGCGGCTCAAAGCACCTCCGTTGATATCAGCAAAGGAATCGACGTTGGCGTGCGCTCTGACCCTAACCTCGGGGGAGGGATACTACTCTGTCTGCGCTGTCGCCCCGGGACGATGGCGATCTTAGCGCCCCCCTCGCAAAAAGGGATTTCACTTCGCCAACTGATCGTCGGAAACTTCTCATAGGCATAGCGTCTCAAGTTATTACTTCCGCCTACTGGGTGTTAGAATACCACGTAACGAGGGGCGTTAGGGATGCCTTGATTATGGACGAATGGTCTTGCCCAGACCTTGACAGCACAAATGTGGCTACAGCCCTTGTACAGGACAGTTCCACAACTGACCGGTTTTTTGGGCATACGGAGTTCACACTTTCAGGATTTGGAGGCAGTGGAGGCACGGCTGAAATTATTGTCAAGTTTACTGCTTCGGTCTGGGGATCGCCAGCTTACCTTGGCATCTTAAAGATGATCAACCCTCCGACTTGTACTATTGGCGGAGCAAATCAGCAGGTCACGAGTTGGTCCTTTGACCAATCTAAATAGTAGACCTGGTATGAGAGGAGGGGGTTATATAATAGGGGGTATAGAGAAGAGGGAAGAGAGATGGAGACTGGTATGAGTCTATTATTACATTCTTACAGAATCACTTATAATGTACCTGTTTTCATTATTGTGGGAATAATTTTTTCTTCTATCCTTTTCTATCTCTTTAGCTAGCTCGTATAGAAGGAAGGTCTACTCAATACAGACATTAAATTATAGATTAGTTATTTGATTATGTGTTTTATTTATAAGTAGTTTTAGGCTTAACCTGTGAGGGGGTTTAGATATCAGACTCACAATAGCACAAAGGCCCCAAATCTGTAACGCCAAGAATATAGTCAGATAGGGGTCTTAGACGCCATGAGTTAGGACTAAGGATTAGGTGGACGGCGTAATGTTAGACTGACCAGATGAGCTGAATCCCAAGCGCAGCCTGTTGAGACCTCTGCACAGTTCTGATTATATCGAGTAAGCAAAGCGGCTCTAAATATGCTTACGTTACCGTAGCCGACTGAGAATGAGGCTAAGGGGTTAGTGGCGTTTGCGGTTTATTCGAGGTTTGCGACATCGAGCTTGAGAGGAAAGAGCGAAATGGGAATCAGTCGTGGTGGTGGTGCTTGAGATCCAAAGGTGCCCGGGGAGATAATATTGCGGATTGTGAAGGAGGAGCGGGATGCGGATGCTGGGAAGTTTGTTTGGAAGGACGGTGTCTATCTCAGGTAGAAGCTATCGTTGAGCTTATTCAGGTTAGCCATTGAAGGAGGAGATGCGCTTCAAGATGCAAGACCCCAACAACCATACTATACTCGTTCACAAGTGAAATTGGAAAATAGCCAGCTCTGACTAGTACAGAATATTTTGTTTAATCTTTCTACAACTTCTCCAAATATCCATCGATAAAACTAAAAATAGAAACAAAAACCACATTATTCAATATATTAGTTAACAATCGTTGGTGCATTTTTAAAGCCTCTATTCAGCCTCCATGTTCGATGCCAACAAATATTGCAAACTCATCTCCATAACCCGACAGTCCGTGACAGTCGGTGGTCCCCCTTAATTAGACCTGCGTACATATAATAGAAGTTCTGATTTCTGTAGGTGGGGGTGGCAATGCCAGCTAACAGGACAAATCTCCCAGAGTGAGCCGTTATCACAATTAAATTAGGTACTTAGTAAGCATAGTATTACGTAGAGGAGAGAGGTAGAGTAGTATAAAAATAAAAGCAGCGTGCGAGGGCATTACCTCTAATTACACTACCACGATACCCATAAAAATCTATCTAGTCTATGTTCATGCAATAGCGGTCTTCTTTGGTATTAAAGACCTAGTGTGAGTTTGTAACACTAGGCATCTCTGGACTTAGGGCGCTAAGAGATTAAGGAATAATAGCTAGAAAGAGTAACGGGAAAAGTGTAGTAGAGTAAAGCATTATGTACTCTAGTGTAAATATAAGCCGCCGAGATTCAGAATAGCCTTATTATTTGAAAGACAAGGAAACCGATATGCCCGGCTATTTTTTCTGTGGATTATCCACTTTCCGGAGCGATGTACTAGACTAGGAGACAGAGTCTAGAATTACTACAGCTACCAAGTGAGGGGAGAAGCGGCTCAAAATTAAGAGGACATTGGAAGATATTAAATTATGGGTTTATGATAATATTAAAGTATAGAGTAAAATAGCGTGGTATAACGACTAGTACTCTAGTGTTAGAGCTAATATTAATAATATTACCTTATTCATAAATCTCCTAAAGCTCTTGACGGCAGAT
Organism: Hyaloscypha finlandica; assembly: GCA_021399475.1. NCBI lineage: Eukaryota > Fungi > Ascomycota > Leotiomycetes > Helotiales > Hyaloscyphaceae > Hyaloscypha > Hyaloscypha finlandica. Next base: position 19,178 of record JAJTUR010000194.1, read on the forward strand.
AAATAAATGGAACTTCACAACCCACGAGGCACTTGCCTTGTATATAGCATGGCAAAATACCTGGGATTTAAGAGAGAATCTCAATTTCAAGTCGGCATTGACTTCACGAAACACAGATCTGTTCTGAGGGAGAAGAGAAAGGCTTAGGCCACACCTGTACTTCGTCTCTGCGTAGTTTGAGTCACAGAGTTTTACACAGTCCAATCACGATTTGCCGGCACTTTCAAAGCCTCACCATCCGTTTTGCTCCGCCAAGTCAGGCATCTTCTGCTTTTCCCACGCGACCACTGTTCTGATGACGTTCAACTATTCACCGCAAGACATCAATCGCTCTAGTAAACAACAACAGTTCGAGAAGTTATATTTGGTGGAGCAGTGCAGATGTGGGGATAGCAGCGACTCCAGTAGGTCCAATGCAGTCCCAGCCTGCTCAACTGCTGACCTCAAAGCATCTAGACAGTGGAGTCGACTCTCATATAGAATGCAGCTTATTCATCACCTTACTGAACAGTGCCCCTGAATATCAAGCTCTCTCCTATACGTGGAGGGATTCCGCAGAGCGACCGAAGCTGGGGCATATCCTCTTGGACGGGCACCCCTTTAAAATCACCCCAAGCCTCGAAAACGCGATGTTTGAATTACGGTCCGGCTCTGTGCAGATATTTTGGATAGATGCTCTTTGCATCAACCAAAAGAACAATCCGGAGCGTAGCAACCAAGTGGGCAATATGAGGACTATTTACAAACGAGCAGAGAATGTTATGATATGGCTTGGATCAAGCTCTGGTAGCGTCTCTCGTGCATTCAATTTGCTTGAGGCTATATATGAAAACCGGTCGTCGAACATATTCGTCGCCGACATGCTTCGAGATAAAACAAATACCAAGAGTCTTAAAGTAATCATAAAGCTATATCGGAGGCCGTATTAGGATTATATATAGGTTATTTAGGAGGTCTCTTCCGCCAAAAAAGCTACTACTATATATAGGAAGTATAAGATAGATTAGCTAAAGCTTTGAAATATCTAGAATTATATATAGTCTAATTATAACCGATCTATTTAGTAACTATTAACCCAAGAAACCTACGTTATCTAACCTTACTATTAAACTTAGACGCTATAGTACAAATACTATAGAATTGCCTCAAAATTCGTCTTCTAATAGCCCTAATATTTATACTTTACTATCTGTTTTTCGGCTTAAACAAGTATTAGATCCGAGAGTTAAAATATATATACTTATTAGGCTAAGCTCTACCTAAAACAACTCACGCTTTATTATTAACTACTCTATATTAGTATATTAGGTTAATACTAATATAGCGAGATATATTCTAGTCTCTTCTAAGAAACTAGATATTATTTATCTAATAGTACCCGGCCCCCCTAGTAGTAATGAATTTAATCTTCTATTATAGGTACTAGACTAGACTACTAGTTCTTCACCGTTTATATAACCTATTCTATCTATAATTAAAAACGAAGGGGTATAATACTATTTAGTAAGGACTACTTTAGCTAAATATGACTTAATAGATAATAACTAGATTTAAATACAAAGAGTATTCTACTTAGTTAATATAAATAATAAATAGAGTAGAGTAGAGTAGTAGCCCCTACTTATATTCTATTCATTAAATATTCCTACTACTTATATTCTACTTATATTCTACTTAAGGTATTCATAAATATTTATAAATACTTTAAGTAGTGCGCACGTGACGCTCGCACGTGATAGGCTAGCTTTATTAGGTAAAGCTCCGGGCACTCCCGCTCTAGCGCTACCTTACTAGCTAATTAAGTAGTAGTAGCGCTTAGTAAGTGAACCGAACCTTAATAATACTTCTAGAATTACCTCGACTTAAGAGCTTAATAATAATAGTAATTCTATTAGTAAAAATTAGAAATCAAGAGACTAGAATCTTCTAAATAAGGGAATTCTTTCTAATTAGAAGATTAATTAAGAATATCTTAGAATATTATAATTTTCTATAAGAATACACTAATTTCCTCGATTTGACTTTCTTCCTTATACTTCAATTACATATAACAACTTAACTATAACTCCTACTATTATACTTTCTACTATAGATATACTCAATTATACTTCATATACTCGAAAATGTCTTAATAATCCTCAATTAAGCTTAACTTAGCTCAAAATCACCCTGAATTTGAGTTAAAACCCACTAATAAGTAGGCTTCTCTCTTTAAGAAAGGCTACTTAAAGAAGATATTAAACCCTACTTAAGAGGACCCTTAGGATACTCGTATATGTACTATAAAGTACTTAGTTCGAGGTTATTCGTAAGTTAATATATTAATTTTTAATAGTTTTTTTACTAATTAATCTAATAAGAAAACATAGATAAATCAACGAATATATACTCCTATAAGTAATTATTATACTCATTTTCGAAACTCATATAAGTTTATTAATATTACGAATCTTAAAGATAGTAATAATAATAGTAAGTTATATAATATTAATTAAAAAGCTCTATTTACTAATATATTTAATAGGTGAAAGCGAAGGCTCTTCTTAAGTCTCTCAAACTACTATAAATAGCCTTTTTAATAAGTAATCGGGTCAAAGAGAAGAAAGCTTTACTATTAATCACTTTAAGAGACTATTATTAAGTTTTATAATTAATAATAATATCTCTTTTCGAGTAGTTAATACACTAAGTTTTAAATTACTTTTAAAGTATTTAAACTAGTAAGTTTATTATATACCTCATTATTATTATATATACTAATATTTAATAGTTAAACACCTCCTTTATATTTAAAAACACTTATAGATGAGCTTAATTTAAGCTATATCGAAAAGAGTTTAAATATTAAAGATGAACTTCAAGAGAATATTAAATCTCAAGGGACTTTTTCTATTACTCTAGATACTTAGATAGCTATAAATCAAAAGGCCTTCCTTGGAATTACTATATAAGTTTTTATATCCTTATAATTATTAAGTAAAATTTATACTAATATATTTCTAGACATTTTATAAATAAAGATTTTATATTAAAGTCTTATTTATTAGCTATAAAAGATTTAAACGATATATACTCCGGTGTTTATCTACTTTCTATTCTATTAAAAGCTTTAAAATAATATAATATCGAGTATAATATTACTAGGTAAGTAATTCTAATTAAATCTTTAAATAATTATTAATATTAATATATCTTTAGTATTACTCGAGATAATACTAGCTTAAACGATACCCTATTAAAGGCTTTTATAAAGTACTATAATAAGAAAGGCATTAAATTCTAAGGAGATATTCCTTATATAGCTCACGTATTAAACTTAGTAGTTCAAGATATTTTAAAAGCTCTTATTAAGAACGATTATAATACTTCTTATTCTACGGATTTATATAAGTAAGAAATAGATGAACTTGAAGATAGAAAAGAGAGAGAAGTAGAACAAGTAATAAGTAAGTTCTCTTTATAATTTATAAGAGTTTTATTAATAAATTTTAGATTTATCGATTTAGAGAAAGGTTAGAAAGACTATTATAGGTCTTAAATATAACCAAGAAAATCGACGACTATTAGAAGCTCAGATTAAAGCTTTTAATATAGAAAAAGCTCGATTCCCTTAACTTAGTAAGTAATTAATTATTACTAATTATTTATAGATTAAAAAACACGGTAGTCTTCGACTTATTATATACTAAAGAACTTTTTACATATATATGAAGCTATTAAAGTAGTAATTAATAGCTCTAATTCGAAAGCTTTTAAAAATAAAAGTCTAGTTTTAACTAATATTGAAATTACTTATTTAAATAATATTTTAAATATAATTTCAATATTTGTTAAAGCTAAGACTAAGGTGTTTATTACAAGCGGAAAACTACCCTACTATATATTATATTATACCCGAGGTATATAAAATATATAATAAACTTGAAAGTTTTAAAAGAGAATTTAAAGTAAGTCTTTCACTTATTATATTAATAAATATACTAATTTTAAATAGGATAAAACTTTCGAAAACGCCATTGATAAGGGAATAGCTAAGTGTGACGATATTCCACCTAGTCACCTAACTATGTCCCATGTCCCATGTCCTACGCTACCACGTGACGCGGCCGCTTCGCTAAGGGAATCTGGATAGAGTATACCTAGGGAAATTTAGGAAGCTAAGCCCTATGCGGACTAGCGTATTATGGGGTGCACATATACTCCCACAATCTCCTATATTCTAGTCTTCCCTTCCTTAGCTTTAAATCGTCTTTATAAGGGACCTTCTACCTTGCTTTCCAAGCCCTAAATGCCGTACCCGTGACACTAAGCTTTGGAAATATTATCCTAAAACAGGTATTTTAGATAATAAAAGTAAAGCTTTATATTTAGCTCTTATTCTCGATCCTCGAATTAAATGAGAAGGATTAGCTAGTATTGGCTTATCTACTAGTATATCTTCAGATATATATAATTGACTAAAGACTAATTATAACATGTAAGTAATTTCTTTTATTATTTATTAATAAATTAATTAATTACTAATTATTTAATTTAGATATAAATATAATTATAATATATCTCAAGCTAGATCCGACTCCTCGGATATTAGTATAGCCGATTCCGACGAAGGCGACTTAGATATATATATTACTAATAAGTCTTCTAATATAGAAGACGAATTAGTAACTTATTTAGAGGAAAAGAGAGAAGATAAGAAAGTAAGTAAAATTCACTTAAATTCTATTAAATAATCCCCCGATATTTCCTTAATATTTTTTTAATATATAAGTACTAATATATATATAAGTTAAGCCTTTAGATTATTAGAAGTCTAATGCCCCTAGATTTCCTGCTTTAGCTTTAATAGCTAGGAAATATTTAGGAATTATGGCTTCTTTAGCTCTTAGCGAGAGATTCTTTTCTCAAGGCGCTCTTACTATAACTAAATTACGAAATAGACTTAATAAGAGTACTTTTGAGAAAATAGCTTATTTAAAAAGCTAGGGTTATTTAAAGACGAATTAGAAGAGGCTAAGAAAGAAGAAAAAAAGGAAGAGAAAAGAGAGAAAAACCAAGATTCTAAGGAGGATAATTAGTTTATTATTATAGAAAATTAGTATTTAGGTAGCCTTATATAAGTATTAGCTTGACTTATATAAGGCTACTTAATATATACCTTAGTTCTTTTTTTAAATTAAATATATGTCGTTTTACTTAAATCATGTGACTTTCACGTGACTATTCATGAATATTCATAAATACATATTCTACTCTACTTAGATTTTTTGAGTTTTATACTACTTATATTCTATTTAAGACTACTTATAAATATTTATAAGTAGTATAAATACCTTAAGTATTTCTTACTTATACTATACTTAGTCGCATCTATTTCATTAGGCTAAGAGAAACTATAGAAAATCTAAGGGACTTTCACACTAGTCTCCCTATTCTCTTCAACTAGTATAAGTTACTTAATATCATAAAACCTCTTTAATTAGTAGACTAGGAGGTATTTTATAGAATAATCTTTTATAGTAGATTTTCTCCTAAGGATTATATATATACTACTATACTAGAGTTAATAGAAAAAATTCTTAGAGTAATTATCCTACTAACTAAGATATTCTACCTCGAAGAAATAATTAATATATACTTATTATATTTAAGAGAAAGATATTAAATTAAATAATAGTAAGCTAAGAGTTAGTTAAAGTATACTTATAATATAGCTAGATATTAACGCTTTTTTATTACAAATATAGACCTTATAGGGATATCTCCTAAATTAGTTAAGCCTAGAGACGTAATTTATATACTTCTTAGATACTAGATACTAGTAGTATTACGACTAAAAGATAAGTATTATATCTTTCTTATTAATTCCCTAGAGAAAGGGCTATAAGCGCTCGAGGATCTATTAGGGAGGTTACTTATACTAGGCTCTTTTAGATTAATAATTAAATCTCGAGAAACGAGATATAAGTGAAAGAGAATAACTTTATCTTAGATAAGATTATAGTTTTATTATTATAAGTATTATAGAAAGACAAATATTATAAAGTATTTAAGTCTAACTTAGGTACCCCTACTAAAAGTAAAATAGATTAGCTATAGTATATCTTATATAATAATTTAGAATAGTAGATATTTTTTTAAATACTAGGCTTACTAGAAAGAAAGTCGACTATAGGAATAGAATATAGAGACTAAAATTCATATATTAGATAAAATAATAGTGAAAGTATAATAGGTTAGATACGTTATTATAATAAGCTATTACTATTATCTCTCTTTATTACCGAAGTATTACTAAGGCTAAAGGAAGTTCTAGAGACCTATTCTCTTAATTTATCCCGGATTAGAAATTATTAAAATTAAGCGGGGATATATTACTTATATTATAGGAAGGGAAGAGATATAAGGGATCTTTCTATACTTCCTGGATTATAGTCTCAAGTTCCTAGTAAATAACTATAGTAGTTAGGCGTTTTTCTACTTTAGGTTATAATATTCAATTCTTAATAAGATTAAGAAGGGCTACTAGTATAGTCTATTCTTTATACTATAGATTAGTCTAAAGTCCCTTAATTATCTAGGATATAAGTTAATAAACTCTAGTAGTTTTAGTAGCTTTATTAGTAACCTCGTATAAGGGTAAGGAGGGATTAATTAATGACTTACTAGTTCCTTTCGTGTTAGTAAATCCCTTAATAGCCTTAGGACTATATAAGAGCTAAATTAAAAATTCTAGAAAGATATAACCTAGTAACTAGATATTATACTTACGGGACCTTAGATACTAGTCTATCTTATTTATCTTCTCAAATTCTACCTCTAGGCCTTAATATAAAGGGATAAGGAAGATACTAGTTATCGCTATTTTTTTTATATATAGTCTATATATAATAAATTCTCGATATCCCGAAATTAGTGATTTTTAGGACTATTTCTCTATCTTCCTAGATATAGAGAATATTTTTAGGCTTAAAGTTACTATAGCGGTATTTGAATTACTTATAGAGTTTATAGAGAGCTTAAGTAAGGCCTAATATCTATTATAAAGACTATAAAATAAGCTCCCGAGAAGGCTCTTATTCTAAGGCTTCCTAGTAATCCTAAAGGTTACTGCTAATTACTTATAAAAAGATTATATATTACCCTTTCTTACCCTTATTAATACTAGTTAAATACCAAATAATATAGTAATACTAGAGACCTCTAATTTACTATAGGATTTTATTCTCTTTAATAAACTCGCTCTTATAATAAAACTCCTTTATAGTAACCTGAAAATTAATTATTATTATCTAAAGACTTTAGTATCTTATAAGTTAGATTTATAGCTTAATATACTTACTTTAAATCCTTACTAATACTCTTTATATATTTTTACCTTATAGATAACACTAGCTGCCCTATTCCCTATAACTTCCGAGTCTATAAATAGTAAGGTATACTCGTAGTTAACTTCGATAAGTTCGCTATTAGTATCTAGAATTAGTACTAAAAAAACCTACTATTTATATTTAATGAATTCTATAATTATTTAGTATCTCAAGTAACTAAACTAAAATAATGTTTCTCTATTACGTAATAAGATAATATTATACTTAGGATTACGAGAAAGTGGGAGATAGTTATCTATAAGGCCCTTATTAAGTAGGCCTTTAATTATACTAGTCTTACCTATAAGAACGAGAGTACTAAATGTCCTCTTAGCTTCCTTTATTATCTTATTTACTAGATAGGACAGCTTCTTAGCCTTAGTATAGGCTCTATCTATAATTCCTAACTTAATTTTTATATTTTCTTTATTAATAACTCTCTTAAAATAGTCGAGTAGCACGAACTATTTACTATAGGCTTAGCGAAATTCCGGACTAATTAGAAAGTACTAATTCGTTCTAGGGGTCTGGAATAGGCTAGAACGGAATGTTCTAATTATTCCTAAGTGAGCTAATCCTTATAGATTCTCATTATTTTATTCTCTTTTCTTTATTAATACTACTATATATAAGAGAGTCTCTTATTACTTTCTACCCCTTATAATTATATTATATAATAGGAATATATTAAAAAATCTAGCCCTTAGTAGTAATTCCCCTATATAGCTATAGTAGTCCCCCTACTTTACCTCCTACTCCTAGTCCTATAAGCCTAAACTAGTAGTACTTAATACTCTTCTTATTTAACGAGGAGGGGTTAATATAATAACTACTCCTTATACTACATATACTTATACGAGACTTAATAATACTATTTTCCTTGAGTATATCCGGATTATAGGTATATAGGGTAGTTCTTATAGTAATTACAAGTGGCTAGATTATACTATAAGCTATTAATAGGGAGGAGATAATAATAGTAATAATAGTAATAGAGATTTTAGTATAAGAGGCTATAGAGGCCGTGGGGGACGTGGTAGATGTAGTGGAACTAGTAAAGGTAGCCGTATGAAGTAAGGATAATATAACGGATAATACCTCTATATAATCCGCTAGGGGCTCGGTATTAGGAACTAGGGGTGAAACGTGAGGCTAAGCTAGGGATCTTAGTAATATACTATTAAAGGTTAAAGTACTCCTCCCTTCTTTAAACTCTAAGCCTTTGACTACTATATTAATCTCGTTATTATAAACGAATTATATAATATAGAGTAGTGAGAAAGACTCCTCATAGTAGTAGAGTTACTTATAGTAGTACTTTAGCTTAATAAAGGCCTTTCTTAGTTCTTATAGAAGTTATATAATAGTTTTTAGCCTCTTACTAATATAATTAATAGAAGTTAAGGCGAGGTAGGTGAAGTAAATCTACCCTTATTATTTTCGCTCTACCCTTACTATTTTAGAATAATTAGAATATTCTATTACTAATATTACCTAATACTAATTACCTCACCCCCTCCCCCCCCCCCCTGGTTTAAAGCGCCCTTTTACTACTATCTTCCTATACTCTCAAGCTATACTTATACTATACCTCACCCTATTTTTAGCTAATTAGAGTAATTAGAAGCTTAGTCCTTCCTAATTAGAAAGCGGTGAACCTTTAATTACGTGCCTTTAGTAGTATAAGGTATAGAAGGAGATAGTAGTAAAAGGGTACTTTAAACTAGGGAGAGATAGTACTATATTAATACTAGCTAGAATATTCTATAGAACGTTCTAAGGTAGAATATTACTAAGCTTAGTTTATTATTAATATTAGACTCACGAAGCCTATTATCCTCTAACTAGTCACTTAATAATAGTATAGCTATTTCTACTATTTATGATAATAAAACCAAAAAATACCGAGGTAAAGTAAGGGCGAGTGAGATAAAATATAGTATTATAACTTATAGAGTATTACGATATAATCTCAAAAGTATACTCTAAACTTAGTCTAAGAGCTCTATACTAACCCCGCCGGAATAATACAGATATAGATACTAGAAAGATTAAGACTAACCGGGGTTAGTAAGAGAGCTATAGCTATAGAAATACTACTTATTAGTTATATTTAGTGTCCCGTTCTAGCTTTATAAAAGACTACAGGCTCGCTTTTATAACTATATATATAGCTAGCTATTCGCTAGCTAACTAGGTAGAAGAGTATAATACTACCTTCTTAAGATAGATTCTTTATCTATATAGACCTCTTTACTACTTTAAATATATAAGAACCTAATATATAAACCCCTAAAGTACTAATAACTATAATAAATAGCCTTATAGATAACTTTATAAAGCTCTCATTTATATACTAACTAATAAGCGAAAATCACGCCTTAGAGCTAGACTTAAAACTTAATAGAATACTTATAGAAGACGTCTAAACCTTTATAGTAAGAGGTATATCTAGATATAATACTTAATACTTTTATAGAGTCGTAATTAATACTAGTTCTAAAACTATTACATATATAGGAAGCCTATTATTTAGGGTAATTATATTCGCCTTTAGTTAAGAATAGGGCTTATAATACTACCTTAGGGTAGTTATTAAGCTCCTCTCTAAACTCTTTTAGGGTTAGGATCTTAACCTTATTAGGCTAAGTAAATATATATACCTAATGCTTCTTAATATAATTAATATACTATATAATAATTACTTTATAAAATTCTATACCAAAGATAAGACTACAAAAGCTTATATTCTTATATCTATAGAATTAGAGCTTAAAAAGACGTGTCTCGCTATAATTATCTATAATAAATACTTTAAGATTTTAGGCTTAATAGACCTTAAACTTATTCCTATAAAAGGTTATAAACTCTTAGTTATATTTAGCTAAGGCTATAAAGCCCTAGCTCTAAGCTTATTTATTATTAAGAAAGTTATAATTAAACCTAGTATTACTAAGACTAGTATATACCTCTAAGGCACTTACTTTAAGTTATATTAACCTTACCTAAATAGATATATAAAGAAATATACTTTTATTATTATAGCTAAAATCGCTAATATTTAAGATTTAGTCTTCTCTTTTCCTAGTTCCTAGAAGTACTCCTCTATAGTACTCCTTCGTAGTAATCTCATTAACTTATTTAAATATCGAGATTCCTTAATTATCTTAGCTTTTTTAGGGTTCTAATAAGCTTATTTATTTTACTTAGAATACCTTAATAATCCCGAAGTATATCCTTTCTAATTATAAGTCTAGTAAATAATTTATGTATTAGAACTAGTATTATAATAAGGCTTAGAAGGAGTTAAACTATTACTTAAGTTATTGTAGTATGTTCTGCTTTCTGTGCTTTCTCTAGCCACTCGGAAACAGACGCCGCCTCACCTCCTGAGAGGATGAATACTAGTATCTAGCGAGTCTTGAAGTTAGATAAAGTAGTATCGAGAGTCCGGACCCGGTCCCTTTTAGGGCAGGGGTCCTAGTTAACTTCAAGACTAATCATCCGAGTATATAACTCAGTAATAGTTTTTTTGTCCTTCTAATAAAGATCTCGGATCTCCTTAAAGGCGTCTTACTAACCTTAGAGTATGTCGGCTAAGTAGGCCTTGAACTTCTCCTAATTAATCTCACAAGCCGGAGGACTCTACTTCATTATAGCTTCCCAGGTATCGTGAGGATCGTCCCTAAGGGCACTTTGTAACAGTCGGTCCAACTACATAAGGCTGTAGTCGTGCAAGTACTAGTGTTTAGTTGAATAGGAACATCCTCGTAGTGTCTGAGTAGTCACAATAGTGTCGTAGTTACAATATTACTAAGTATAAGGGAATACTATATTGAGTTAAGTACGAAGCTTCTATCTAGGTAGTAGGAAACATAAGAGACTATATAGAACCTTCATACGCTAATTACTAACGATGGATCCTATGGATCCCTGGATTACAACCTTGATCCTCATGATCTAATAATCTATCACGTGACTGTCATGTGACCTCGTCATATGCTATAGAGTTCTCTGTGACACTCGCTGAGTGCCCGAGCCTCAGGCTACTATAGTGGTTTATAATACTATCCCCTTCCTATTCTAGTATTACCCTAATACTAAATACTCGTTACTTGAATCCTGTCTAATTAATTCAATCCTTCTTCCTTTTCTAATATACTACCTATATGCTCTAAGAAAACCCGATATTGACTAGAATTATATAACCGTGTTAATCGTACTAGTATCGAAATGTCTCCTTGTTCTTACTACGAAAAGCGTAATCTTCGATATATAGTTAGTCCGGATTCGATACGTTATTCTGAGTATATTAAAGCTAGTAGTAGTGTGAAATACGATATTTATAGTCCTTCTCCCGAAGATTAGGATACGCTCGAATACGAAGAGTGAAAGCTAGCTACTGCTCTTAATACTGCCGAGATCAAGTATCAAAAATACCTCGATAGTCTCTAGGAGACCTAAAACCGTCTCTGTTATTTGCGTAAATAGCGCGAAGCTTTCCAAGTTCGTACTATAATAATACTTCGTAGGGGTCTGAAAACCCTAGACGAGCTAGACGCTATAGAGGCTTAAGAGAAGGAGGACGTGTCTTCCTTACTCGAGGCTAAGCCTTTAGATCCGGGTCTAGCCGTGGCCCTTGAGACCTTCGACGTGGCCGACCCCTTCTAGTCTATATTTGTTTTGCCCTCGGTAATAGTCGCTAATTCTTCCTCTCACGATTAGGGTACCTCCTCTAGAACTCCTCTAGTAGGGCCGGGTAACTAAGGTTTCCCGTGGGTTCCCAAGTATTCTCTGTATAGTCATAATCCTTCTATTTAATAAGATATTCTTACTAACTACTAGTCGTTATCCTAGTATCTAAGATTTCTTTAACCTCGTACTCCTATACCTTATTCTCTAGTTATACTTCTTCCTCCGAATTTAGTATATCTAATAGTACTAGTTTAAGGAGCGATATATGGAATACTAGGTAGAGTCTACTATTCTTCGGTAATTGTAGTTTGAAATTGATATCTCTAATCTTCTCTAGTATTTCGAATAGTCCTAACTTCTTGAAGTCTAACTTATTACTAGGTCGTTTTATTCTAATATTCTTTCGAAGTAGGTATACTTTATCCCCCTTTTTGAGTAAAGGCCCTATAATTCGCTTTTTGTTAGTATATTCTATTATCCGCTAATTCTGAAATTGAATATCCTTTACTAACTATATATATAATACCGTTATATTTTTTGTAAGTAAAAGAGCTTCTTCTATATTAGCTATCTTCTTCTATAGCTATCTATATACTATTAGTTCGTAATTATAGTTCGTATAAAATAGTATCATTCCTATAGTTTCGTTTCTTGTACTATTATACGTGAATTATACTATTAGTAATAGTTCTACCTAGTTATTTTATTACTAATTAATATAGTATTATAGGTATTATTCTAATATCTAATTTAATTGTTCTGTAATACTATCTATTTGTGGGTGAAATGCTGTTAATAACTTATAATATACGCCTATTTATGCTATTAGTATAGTCTAGAATTTCGAAGTAAATAGCTTGTCTCTGTCTATAATGATTTCTTCTAGTAGTCCGTACTATACTATAATAATCCTATTAAATACGTATATAAGTTCCTTAGTATTACTACTTTCTTTATATAGTATAAAGTACCTATACCTAGTTATTCTTTCTATGATTACCTATATTATATTATAGACTACCCCTATTATTAGTTCTTAGGAGGCCGGTAGTTTAATAATAAAGTCGAAGGCGATTAATATCTATACCTTACTTAGTGTCTCGTTGGTTTTTAGTAGCCTATATATTATATATCGATTTGCTTTACTCTTATTATATAAGTCGTAATTTACGATTGTGTCCTAGATTACTTTCCTTATTCCCAGGAAGTAGTAATCCCTTGAAAGTCTTTCTTATATTTTATCTATTCTTTAATATCTATATACTAGTAGTTCGTGTTATTCCTTGACAAACTCCTTCCTAATTCTCGTAGATATATAGACTAATCCTCTGAATCGAATAAGTCCTTAATTATCTGTCCTATATCTAGGTATTAGATCCTTATTAATTCGAAAACCCTATTTATCTATTTTATAGGCTTTCTTGATTTTCTGTTCTAATCGTGTGTCTTCTACTACTACTACTATAGCTAGTAGTTTATAGTTATACTTAAGGCCGTTTTCTGTTTTTTTGAGTATAGCTCTTAGTTTCTCTCGTATATCTTTATTATAATCTTACCTCCTACTAAGTATATCTACTCGTGTGTTTTCTGATCCTTTTCTATAGGTGATAGTAAAATTATATAATATAAGTACTTCTATCTATCTAACTTATCTTCTATTTAAGATCTTTGTAGTAGTGAACGTTATTAGGTTCTTATAATCTATTTATACTAATATTAGGTACTTGGATCCTTCGAGGTAAACTCTCTATTATTCGAAGGTAATAATAATTACTAGTAATTCCTTATTGTGAATATCGTAGTTTAATTCCGCTAGTATTATTTTTCGAGAGTAGTATACTATTAGTCTTAATATACTATTCTTCTACTTCTAGTTCAAGTAGGCCCCTATAGCGAAATCCGATATATCTGTTTCTACTGTGATCCCTTACTTAGGGTCGAATACTACTAAAACTAGTACTTGTGTAAAGTGTTTCTTTAGTTCTTCGAATACTTCCTATACTCTAGGGGTCTAATTGAACTATTATTCCTTTCTTATTAGCTCTATAAGTAGGGCTAATATTCTCGAGTATCCTTTAATAAACTATTAGTAGAAATTAGTAAATCCTAAGAAGGACTATATTTCCTTTATTATTCTCGGTATTAGCTAATCTAATACTACTTCTACCTTCTTAGGGTTTATCTATACTCCGTGAACTCTTACTATAAACCCTAAGAATTCTAGTTCTTCCTTATAGAATTCGTACTTCTCGGGTTTTAATAATATTCCTGCCTTTCGTAGTCTTTCTAGTACCTTTTATATATATGTCTCATGCTCCGCTTATGACTTAGAGAAGATGAGAATATCATCTAAGTAGGCTACTATAAAGACGTCGAGATAATCGTATAGTTATTCGTTAACTATTCTCTATATAGTTATAGGAGTATTAGTTAACCTAAAGGGTATAACTAAGTACTCGTATAGTCTATATCTAGTCCTAAAGGCTATTTTCTATTCTTCGCCTTCCTTTATTCGTATTAGATTATATACTCCCCTTATATCTAGGCTAGTGAATATCTTTATTCTTTGTAATTAGTCTTATAACTTATTAATTAAGGGTAAAGCGTAACGATCCTTAATAGTGATACTATTGAGTTATCTATAGTCGACGTATAGTTATAATATTCTATCCTTCTTTAGTATAAAAAGGATTAGGCTTACTACTAATGAGGTTAATAGTCGTATGAATCCTTTCGCTAGATTCTTATCTATATACTACTTTAGTACCTTTAACTCTAACTCTGAGAGTTAATAGATTAGTCCGAAGGTTAGACTCTTTCCTTTCTCAATAGGTATCCCGTGATCCTATAGCTAGTACTATAGAAGTACCTCGTTCTTAGGTCCTTCTCAGAATAGCGACTCGTATTCCTTATACGCTCCTAGTATTTACTTTAGTACGGAATCCTAGGCTTAGTATTTGTCCTCTAATGAAGTCGTATATATCTTCTCTCGGATTAAGGGGTCTATTCCCTCTAGAAGTACTATATGGTTACCTTTATATTAATATTAGCTTATAGTGATCGTTCCTCTCGTCTAGTCAATCCTTAGATTATAGAGGTATAGCTAAGGTATACCGAGAATTACTATATAAGTCTCTATAGTAACGATATTAAATACGATATCTTCGACGTGTCCTTCTTATATTCTTATTTAGAGGATCCTTATTTCGTGGGTCACTATCCCTTTCTTAGTTCTAATCTCTCTACTATTAATAGCGAATAAGTAATACGGCTATAGCTTCTTCCGTATTCTGAGTCCTTATTCTCTTATTACTATAGTATTAATGAAGTTACCTATTATACTAGAGTCTACTATTACTCTAACTATTCATTAATCTAATTAGATGACTAGGAAAAGCTAACTACCTCTCCCTACTATATATAGCTATTTGTATTATAGGATCCTAGGTAAATGCCCTGTCGGTGATAGTCCCGAATCTCTGACAGCTCCTAGTTTTTTGACTATTCCTATTCTAGTACCTAGTATCCTTCGCTCGTCTATCCTCTATTAATAATTACCGGTATCTAAAGTCTTAGCCACATTTATATGATTTCCTTGGTCTCGTAATAAATACTACACTAATCGGTGTAGTATACCTACTATCCTAGCTAACTATAGTCTAGATAATTAGTCCTAGCTATGTCATATCCTATAACTAGTTCCTAGATGTCCTTAGTGATTCTAGTCGAGAGCTTATAGAAGTAATATAAGCTTTGTGATACTCCTTTTCTGGCTGTGAGGTTCGCCTTTACCTCGTCCTTATATTACTAACTTCGCTTCTTCTTAATTATTTTATATCGCTATTCTCCGAGATCCCGAATAATTAAGAGGTTACTAATATATTAACTTATAAGGGCTCGTCTCGATATAAGCTAATCTAAGAGAGCTTCTCTTGTGTTAAGTCCTGTGTTATATTAGTATAGAACTTCTCTATAATCCTTCTTGAATTATTCTCCCTCTTCTTTGACGATCTTCTAGATTAACTAGCCTTATAG
Organism: Hyaloscypha finlandica; assembly: GCA_021399475.1. NCBI lineage: Eukaryota > Fungi > Ascomycota > Leotiomycetes > Helotiales > Hyaloscyphaceae > Hyaloscypha > Hyaloscypha finlandica. The sequence continues at coordinate 35,278 of JAJTUR010000194.1, forward strand.
TATTTATTCTTCCTACTCATCGTGTTACTTTTTCCTAGTTATAGCGGAGGTATCTTATTATCCTAATATCGGAATCTTATCTAAATTAGTACTTTCTTCTTATTACGAGTCTATCTATCCTCCCTTATTATTACTAATAGCTATAGTAGCGAGGTCGGTGCTAATGATGTCCTATTCCTATAGCTCTTATAGGGTAATATTAATCTATATAATACTATTATATCTACCTCGTCCTATAGCTATAAGCTCGTTACGACGTCCTATATTCCGTCGTCCGAATCCCTTATTCTGTGGTCCTTTACCGCCCTTATAGTTTCTGACAAAGTGGCCCGTCTTACTATAGTTAAAGCACGCTTTCTTGTCACGATGCTTCTATATCTCCTCGACTAATAAGGTCTTAGAGGTAGTGTCTAGTTCTATTAGTTAACTGCTATATGTCTCTCGCTTCTTTGAACCCTATATTTTTCCCTTATAGGTATATAGTCCTTTCTTTTCTAGGGTCTATTCGTAAATCCGATTATCTATCTAGATAGCTCTTTTAATTATTTTAGCTAGTGTTTTCGGTGGATCTTCTTGACTAAGGTTATCCTTAATATACTCCTTAAGGCCGCGATAGTACTAATATATTAATACGCTATCGTTCTAGCTAAGTTTAGTCGAGTGTCGTTGAAATTCCGCCGTATATACTACTACTAATCCCTTTTGACGTAGTATTTGAAGCGTAATAGCTACCTTCTTGGTGCTGTTAATCTCTCTAAATATAGTAGTAAGTCCTTTGATGAATCCGGAAAGGGTATATATATATTTAATAGTATTAGGTAGTATGTTTCGTGTTACTTCCCCTAACTCATTAGTCTTTATTATATAGTCTACTATAAATCCCTCGATCTATCCTAAAGCTAGTCCTCTGAGTAGGGTAACGACCTATAGTACCTTTTCAGTATCCGAACTAAACTTAGTCTTATGAAAGCTCAAGTATAAGTTAATCTGAATCAAGAATCCGCTGAGCTTAGATCGTTCTCTATAGAAGGGTTCGGGCACCGATATTTTGAGGTCACGGTATAGTGCTCCTATATATACTAGGTCTTCTATTATCTCGATATCTTCTTCTTCTTCCTATTTAGCCTTTCCTTTTCCTTTATCCTATTAAGCCTACTAAAGGGCTTCCTTGGAACTTTCTCCTTTAGTCGATATTATAAACTCCTAGAGTTATAATATTAGTATTTAGGGTAGTACTTAAAGTGTAATAGTTGGTCTAACTATATAAGGCTATAGTCGTATAAGTACTAGTATTTGGTTGAATAGGAATGTCCTTATAGTGTCTGAGTGGTTACAATAGTGTCATAGTTGCAATGTTACTAAGTATAAGGGAATACTATATTAAGTTGAGTACGAAGCTTTTATCTAGGTAGTAGGAAACACAAGAGACTATATAGAACCTTTATACGCTAATTACTAATAATGGATCCTATAGATCCCTGGATTATAACCTTAATCCTCATAATCCAATGATCCATCACGTGACCATCATGTGACCTCGTCACATGCTATAGAGTTCTCTGTGACACTCGCTGAGTGCCCGAGCCTTAGGCTACTATAGTGGTTTATAATATACTTGTAGTAGTGAGGAGTAACTACTCCTAGTAAAGTTCCTTTACTAGTCAAAAGAAGCTATTCTAGAAGCTAGATTACTCCCGAGACCTTTCCTCCTAGAAGTCCTAATAGTCCTATAAGCCTATAGGCTTCCGGGACCTTCTCTCCTAGGATTCACTAGTATCCTAAGAGCCTTACTCCTAGGATCCCTACTCCTCCTAGAAGTATAGGGTTCCTAGAATTATTAGGTTATATAACTATTATTTCTACTTCTTAAGCTAGCCTATAATAACTAGATCTGCGGCTATATGACTAAAATCTAGTTATTCTTAGCCTTATAATATATACTTATTAATCCGAAAGCTTATCCCTAGATAAATAATAAAAACATATTCGTTCTATTTAAGGAAGTTCTTCGTAGATATATGGAATATTATAGCCTTAGATAGTGAATTAATAGCGAAATATACGTTTTATATAACAGTGGTTTTATTACTATACTAGTAAGGAAACTAATGAATTCTAGCCGAAAAGTACTAATCTCCTTACTATAGCATATTTAGACTCTTAGTATCTATATAGATTTATTGGTTTAGTGCCTATTCTTATATATTCGCGGCTTCTCACTACTCTTTAAATCCTAGCGAAGTTTAATATCTTACCTTAGTAGTTTACTATAAGCCTCATTAATTAGTGGTAGGGTTAAAAGATAATTATAGCCCGTACTATTCCCGAATTTTAAAATATAGTATTATATATAGATTAATAGTATTAAAGGTAACTATAAAAAGTCTTACTCTCAATATTAGAAATCCTATTATAGTAGATTAACTAGGAGTAGATATAACCTTTATTATTCTCTTATTAGTATTATATATATATATTTCGTCACAATACTTATAATTTATTCCTATAATAGGGGGAATAATTATTAGCTAGTAGATCTATATATAAACTAATACCTAGACTAGTAAATAAAGAATATAATATTAGTACTACTTAGCTCTCTATATTTATAAGCCTTTTTAAGTAGAGTGCTTTTCTATCTTCGAGAGTTCTCTCCCTTATAATTTCGTTTTAGAGATATAGTTATTTAAAGAAAGCGAAGGTATTTAGGAAGGTACTTTATATATTTTCTAGAAGCTATAGTTCGAGTTAGTATATAATAAATAGATTTGTGTCTAAGATACTCTTAAATCTCTAGTTTAGACTTTTTCTCGAATCCTAAAGTATTATTCTATTATTAAAGATAGCTATAATATAGTCACGTATTAGTATAGCGACTATCTATTACACTACTACTAGGGACGAATTAGTCTATATATACTAGTTTTCGCTTAATTCTAGCTAATTAGAGGGCTTAATTCCCCTCGTAATTGCTTTAATTTCTACTTCTCTCTATAGAATATATTAAAACAACTACGATTTTTATATAAGTAGATATCGTATTACTTGTAACTATAGAAGTTATCTCTCCTATAGCTCTCTCGCTCCTAATTAGCCGTAATCTAAGCTAGTATAATTCGTTTTTATAGCTAGTCCCTATATCTTAGTCCCTTATAGTATATATACTTCCTAATTTTACTAAGCTTTACTAGCTCATATAATTCCACAGGTACCTATTTAGCTCCTTAGCTAATCTGTAATATTCTTCTCTTTAGATAGATCTCACTATCTCTCCCTTTAACTAGTAAAGTACTAACTAGTTATCTCCTAAAATCCTACTAGCTTCTGAAGCTTATTTCCCTAGGTTTAGGGACATTGCTATATAAAGCTAGTAAATAGTAATTAACTAGAACTATACGAAGTAGCTAGTACTCTATGTGATGGGTTGAGACCCGTGGAGAGACTAGGTGCCTGAGAGCCCTAGGCACCTACGTTGTCCTACTAATGGCTCCGTATAGAACATAAATTATCGCATAGAGCCTAGACTTAGCTTCTCTCCTTAGATTATTCTTCTTATATTTAGGGAAACCATTTAATTAAGTATATTACTGCTAACCCGTGACATTAGAATAATCTCTCCTTATTACTCATCGAGACGAGCTATTGACTTAGCCTTGCCGTACGACTCCTGTCCGTACACAATAAGCTCCCCCGCGAGCCTGGGATCGATAACCCTAGTAATAGAGATGCTAGCGTAGGCTGAGCATCTCGTGAACTGACTCAAAGCTATTAAGCTTCATACGAGAGAGCTTACGCGCGGCGTAGCTTAATAGATAGCCTCGTCCTTACCAGGACAGAATCCGGTGGACTAGCGAATAGACGATGACCAGAGAGAGCCGGTATAGAGCCCGGACGGTTAGTAGTTAAAGAACCAGAACTATAGAGATAGAGCCTAGTTTACCGCTAATGACTTGCTTAGCATACTACGAATGAACTAGTAACGTAAGCGATTACCTAACCCTCTAGTGTACGAAGGCAAGTGGTCAGAATTTAAACTATAGCTAGCTTAGGTGTGGGCAAAGCTTTTAGTTAATATGGGCGATAAATGGGGCGACGTAAGATTCTAGTATATTCATAGTAGACTTAGTGGCGCTGCCCTTAGTTAGGTAATACCGTGGGTCTCTGCTCTGGTCGAGAAGAAGTCTACCTTAGACGGAGATACCCTGGATAGGCTTATCTAGTAACTCCGGAATATATACGATGACCCAGAGTTAGTGGGACGAGCTGTACGGAAGCTCGATACCCTCTAGTAAGGCACGAGCTCCTTTGCAAGATACCTAGCGTGCTTTAAACGCACGCTTCTCGAAGCGGGAGGTCTCTCCTAGGACGATACTATGAAGAAGGCTTTTCTATCACGTGGCCTTTCTGTCGATATTTAAAGGACCCTCCTTGCGGTCCCGACACCAGCGTCGTATACTAACTACTACTTATAGCTCTATATAGTGAGCCAGAACTTGGAAGTAATACGTATGAGAGAGAGGAGGGAGTAGAGACTAGCTTCCCCGCTAAGACACAGTGCCTAAGCGGCTAATAGTATAGAATGGGAACCTATAAGGATGATATAAGGGGCGTCCGTATAATAAGAGAAGCCGAAAGGGGCTCAAGTCTAATAGAAGAAGAAGCCGAAGAAGGAAACTTGCTCTTGCTTCAAGTATAGAAAGGCAGGGCATATTGTACGGGATTATGAGGAGTCGTACGAAGAAGAGTTGACCTAGAAGGTGTCCTTATTAACTACTCGGGTCATTGAGGAGTCATCTAAGAGTAATAACTCGGGAAAAGAATAGCTCCATATAAAAAGCGCTATATGGAGTAGAAGGAGGATATAGTATGGGATTAGAAAACGTTTAAGCCTTTAATGAATAAGCTACTCTTTTTAATATTAACTCTAATAAATAAGGAAGCCTTTATAGAAACCTTAGTTAATTTAGGATACCTATTATATGGAGTGATTAATTCTCGTTTTGCCCGGAAATATAACCTCTAGTATATTAAAATTACTCCTCGTGAGCTTATTAGAATAGGAGAATAAGTTATAGGAAGGATTAATGAGGTTATTATTATTTGAACTAATATTAACGGCTATATAGATAATAAGGCATTCTTTTATATAGCTCCAAAGCTCATATCGTATAATTTAATACTTAGCTTAGCTTAGATACGGAAGAACTAGGTACTCTTAAGTATAGATTATTTATCGTTAATAATAGGGAGCTAAAGGACCTATATCTAGAACTAAAATAGGAGGGGCCCTTTTCGAGCGAATATAGTACCTATCTTGGCCGTGGCCTTTATATGAAACACGAAAAGGAAGTATAAGGGGTAGTAAGTAGAAGTATTTTCCGTAAGTATAGCTAATATTAAGAAGGCACTTATAGTCCGGAAAGAAACCAACCCTCGTATAAAGCTCCCGGAGCACTACTCTAAGTTCCTAAGTGCATTTAACTATTTAGAAGCCAAGAAGTTACTACCGCTTTATGGTCCCAGGACTAACTATACTATTAAGCTAGAGAAGGTTAATGGGAAAGAACCTATAGTGCCTTGGGGTCCCCTATATAACATGTCATGAGACGAGCTTATAGTACTTCGGAAGACCTTAATAGGCTTGCTTAATAAGTAGTTTATTTGAGTAAGTAACTCTCTAGTAGTAGCTCTAGTTCTCTTTATATAGAAGCCAGGTAGTGGTCTATGGTTTTGTGTAGACTATTAGGCTCTAAACCGGATCTTAAGGAAAGACTAGTACCCGCTACCCTTAATCCACGAGACGCTTTATACGATTAGTAAAGCGAAGTAGTTTATGAAGCTTAACGTAATTATAGCTTTCTATAAGATCTAGATTATAGAAGGAGATGAGTGGAAGATAGCTTTCTATACGAGGTATAGACTCTATAAGTGGCTCGTGACGCCATTTGGGCTAGCTAATACCCCGAGTACTTTTCAGAAGTATATTAACTGGATATTAAGAGACTACCTTAATGAGTTCTACTTAGTATATATTAATAATATCTTAGTATACTCTAAGGGAATACTAGCCGAGTATAGGGAGTATATATAGAAGGTACTACGCCGGCTATAAGAAGTAGGACTATAGTTAGATATTAATAAGTGCGAGTTTGAGGTCTAGTCCACGAAGTACCTTAGGTTTATGATTAAGGCGGGGGTAGGCATATGGATGGATCCCGAGAAAGTGAAGGCCATCCTTAGCTAGGAAGCCCCGAGGTCTATAAAAGGAGTATAGAGCTTTATTAGCTTCGTAAACTTCTACTAGAAGTTCATCTAAGGGTTCTTAGACGTCGTATAGCTAATAATGAGCCTAGTAAAGAAGGATACTACGTTCATATAGATAACTAAGGTAGATTAAGTATTTGAATAGCTCAAAGGACTCTTTATAGAAGCGCTAGTGCTAGCATCGTTTAATGCCGATTATACGATAATCGTTAAGACTAACTTATCTGAGTGGTATATTAGGGGTACTCTTATATAGTATAGAGATAATGGGGTGCTCTAACTATATAGCTACTTCTTAAAGAAGAACTCCCTTACTAAATGCAATTACGAGATCTATAATAAGGAGATATTAGTAATTATGCAGTGTCTTAATGAGTGGGATATAGAGCTAAGAAGTATAAAGGACTTCTAGATTTATATAGATTATAAGAGCCTGGAATACTTTATAATAGTCCGGAAGCTTATAGAGCGCTAGATGCGTTAGTCCCTTACTCTTTCATAATATAACTTCACGATCTAGTATATGCTAGGTTATATGAACGAGAGAGCGGATATACTCTCGCGAAGAGAGTAAGACCTCCCGGTATCCCTATTAGACGAGAGGCTTAAGTATTAGCACGTTTAGTTACTACGGCTAGAGATATTTACTCCCCCGAAGGCTATACAAAGGATACAGGCTATACCGGTAGCAGTAGTAACGCAGGGAGGCCTCCAGAGCCTCTGGAGAGACGTGGAAGGGATGGATGCTTTATACGGAGCAATAGTAAGAGCTATATAAGAAGGGAAGCGCGTATTCCCCTCGGAGCTCCAGGTCAAGGTATTAATCTTAGAGTATAAGTTAGATGGCTAAGGGCAACTCTTATTCCGGGGATGTCGTTGGGTCCCTGAGTTAGAACCGCTCCGTATAGGGCTTATCCAAGAGACTCACGACTCTATAATAGCTAGGCACCCAGGCCGAGAAGTAACGGCTGCCTTAATAATAAGATAGTTCTTCTAGCCAGGTATACTCGGAGAGGTTAGGCGGTTCGTACGGAACTATAACGGCTATCGGAAGAAGTAGGCTTGGAGGGACCGTCGCCACGGGTTCTTGAAACCTTTACCTATCCCTAAGAGAGTCTAGAGTAAGATCTCTATGGACTTTATTACTAGGCTACCGTTAAGCCAGGGTTATATGGACCTATTAGTAATTATAGATAGGCTTAGTAAAGGCGTTATCCTAGAACTATGCTCGAGTCTTACTACGGAGGCAGTGGCTAAGACCTTTATATAAGTCTTCTACCGATATTATAGTCTTCCAAAAGCGATTATCTCGGACCGCGGACCGTAGTTTACCGGAGCACTTTGGGCACGAGTCTACCAACTCCTAAAGATTATACGAAGGTTATCTATAGCATTTAGTCCGGAGATAGATGAGTCCACGGAACGGATAAATTAGAATATTAAAGTATTCATGCGTACGTACGTTAACTACGCACAAGAGAATTAGGCGTCTCTAATGCCTTTGGCCGAGCTAGTAATTAATAACCACGATACTGCTAGTACTAGTATTAGCCCATTCTTCTTGACCCATGGCTACCATATATACCCGGTAGAGTTAGACGATATCAAAGTCCCTATATAAGAGAGGATTAGCCCAATCCAGCGGGGTGAAGCTATCGTACGGAAGCTGAGAGATGCTTGTGAGTGGGCTTAAGCGTCTATGGCGGTAGCATAATAGGTTCAAGAGGACGTGACTAACCGGATAAGACAGCAAGCGCCTAGCTTCAAAGTAGGGGATAAGGTCTGGCTGAACCTTGAGAACGTTCGTATAAAGCGGCCGTCAAAGAAGTTTAACTCCAAGAACGCTAAGTACGAAGTGATTAAGGTAATCGGCTCTCATAGCTATAGGCTTAATACACCGCCGGGAATCCGTAATATGTTCCATTCCCGATTATTACGTCCGGTGGCAACAGACCCGCTGCCATCCCAGCGTATGACTAACTCTTAGCTAGAGCCGGAGCTTGTCGATGGAAGTGAGGAATATGGAGTAGAGAAGATCTTAGGAAAGAGAGTTGTACGACGAGGTCGAGGTTACTAACGTCAGGTTTTAGTAAAATGGACAGGGTATATAGACCCTACTTAGGAGCCTGAGTCGGCCTTCCAAGACGTTACTACGCTAGATATATACGAGTCCCTCTCTAGGGAAAGGGAGGGGGAGGGGGGGGGTAATGTGACGGGTTAAGACCCGTGGAGAGACTAGGTGCCTAAGAGCCCTAGGCACTTGCGTTGTCCTGCCAACGGCTCCGTACGGAACACAAATTATTGCATAGAGCCTAGACTCAGCTTCTCTCCTTAGATTATTCTTCTTATATTTAGGGAAACCATTTAATTGAGTATATTACTGCCGACCCGTGACACTCTAGTACTTAGTACCCTCCCCGCTCCACGTGCTATAAACTAGTATTCTAGGTAGTCAAGTAATTAAACTCATTAACTACTCCTATATAATAATTATATCTATCTATAATTACAGGAATCGAGAGTATCTTTATAGCCTAATTACTAAAGGGTACTCATATAGTCTTTACTTTAGAAGAAGTCTCCTTAGGCCTCTTCTTTAGCTATAAAATACACTCGTTACCTGATATAAAGGAAGATATTATTAAAACAAAAGCCTAATTTTTCTATTTAACGTGATATACTTCTCTATTTAATATATACCTAGAATAGGTCTCTCCCTAGGTGATTATGTCCTTTTTATCCGATTTTTGAAGGTTAAGAAGCTCCTTAATAACTCTACTAGTTATCCTATATGTCCCTGTAATTACAACTCCCTAGGAGTGGGTATATTAAATGAAGCGAGTAGAAATAAAGAGATTATTGAGGTAAATATAATAGCTAGAGCCCTTAGGAGGCTTAGGTAGCCTTTTAATTAGGTATAGGACTACTACTTATATCTTATTTCTACTATTTCTACCCTTAATTATCCCACTAAGCTCCCTAAGAGTATATACTCATATAAGGCTATTCCTTTAACTAGGAATATACTAGTTCTATACGAGTAAGAACCCCCTCTAGGCTACCCCTTATACCTTATATCTAATAGGTATAGGCTTATTTGGAATAGTAGTTATTTCCTTTAATTAACCTTTAAATCATATAATTATCTCGTCTACTACTAAGTCCCTCCTAGGCTTCCAAATACTTAAATTAACCTCCTAGATATGTATAGTAAGGGGTTCTACCTACTCGGTAGTTTATTAGCTAGTTTTAGGTAAAATGAATAGAGATCTAGGGACTACCTTCTTATATAGGCCTTATTCCTAATTTCTATAGAATCGTATACATATATAGAGCTCCTGAAATCGATTCCTACTTAGAAACTTTGTAATTAGGTACTTAGGAGTTATATCCTTTATATTCTAATAGTCTACAATCTCATTCTCTATATATAAGCTCATATATATCCGAATCGTAAGGTAGATATATATCTCTCTATAGTATATTAGATACTAATCGTTTACTCATATATAAGGGGTAGAATCGTCTTGAGGTTTTTATAGATAAGTATTTGTCTTCTCGACTATTAGATTAATGATTTCAGGAGTATAGTATATAGTAAATAAAGTAATAGGATTATCTAGAGAGACGTCTTTAGGTAAGGTGATTTCCTAGCCGAATAGGGGTAATTATATAGGCTTAAAAGCACCCCTCTACTTTCGTAGTAGATCCTTATTAGGCCAAAGGGCCCCTTTGTTAGTGGAATCAAAAATAGTATCGTTTAGTATCGTGGTTATAGTGTAATTAATTAATTAAGTAGTTTATTTACATGTAAATATCAAATCGTGGTTTTGGTATTCCTCTGGAATAATAGTTATTCCGGCCCCGGAAATTCGTCCCTAGCGGTAGCGGAATAGATACGAACTTGATTTTTCGTATACTATAAATTCTCAATCCTCCTTATACGGAAACAAATCACTCACAATCTCCTCTATTTTCTTCTCTACCTCCCTACTCGTTATTACCCTCCTATTTTCCATATACCTTAGTACTATTCTCACCTATACCTAAGTACGAACTTGAGACCCCTCTAACCTAATTATAGACTATATACTATTATTAGCTATATCCTTTATAATCGATTAATATATCTATATCTACTAGCTAATAGTATTCTAGATATATAAGTTAATAGCCTAGCGTTTATTTAAAGTATTTAATTAGTTACTTTTATAGACCTTAGTAAACTTCTATAGTTACTAATATAAGAGTAGTCTACTTTAGGACTAGCTTATAACGAGGCGCGTATAAGTAGTAACCTAGTTTGGGATAAGCTTAGAGTAGTAGGCGAGAGGAGCTTAGTACTAGTACTAGTATAATAGGTATTAATCGTAAGAGATATAGTATAATAAGCTTCTATAATATAAGATCACAGCGTACGAGTAAAGCGTGGAATTAAGGAGTGAAGGTTAATTAATTTCTAAGAATAAGGAAGGAAAGCGGGGTAATATATAGAAACTAATCGTCTATAGTCACATAACTATTCGCCACGTGACTACTAGAGAGAAATCCCTACTATACTAGCGCCTAGGGAGAGGGCCTACGTGTCTTTATAAGCTAAGCTATAGAAGGTTAGCTATATTCTACCCCGCGACTTTTTAGCTATAAACCCTCTACTAAATAATATATTAGCTAGGACCTAGGTAATATAAACTAGTAGTATATTATATAATGAGTTCCCGGTTCTAGGGGATTCCTAGGTAATATAACCTAAGATAACTAGTTCCCAGATCTAGGGGGTAGTATTACCTAGTAGTATTACCTAGTAGTATAACCTAAGATAACTAGCTCCCGGGTCTAGGGGGTAGTATTACCCTAGTAGTATAACCTAAGATAACTAGTTCCTAGTCTAGGGGGTAGTATTACTTAGTAGTATGACTTAATTACTAGATATATAATCGCGTTCCAGGAATGTTCGTCACGTGACTATTTTCACACACCCTACTTTAAAGCCTAATAACTTTATAACTAACTATCTAATTAATTAGCTATATACACTAAATAGAAGCTCTCTTAGTACTTAGTTAATCTACCCTTATTTTTAATTACCGTATCTAATCGACGTAGTATAGAATAATTAAGAGTAAGTAAGCTCTTTGAGGCTATACTTCTCTCAACGCTTACTCTATCTCCTTCACATTCTTTGGTCTCTACTCCCTATAGCTAATCCGACCCTTGATTTGCTTCTATAGATTCTTAATTAGAGTGAGATCTAGTGATTAGGGTAGCCACGAGAGGTACTTGACCTTCTACTTCTTCAGAAAGTCCCTAACTACCTTCGCCTTATACTAGGAGGCATTATCCTCCTATATAATAACCTCTGACCCGTATTTACGTACTATTCGCCGGTAGAATAGAATGAAATACTTATTTAGTACCTTAATATACTATAGAGCTATCATTATTCCTCCCTTTAGAATAATAACAAGTAGTCCTATATCTTCTCTATAAAAACAGCTCTAAACTCTAACTTTTGTCCTCCTACTTTTAAAAGTAGGCCTTAAGTTCTTCTCTAGGAACTCCTCGTTCTCCCCGCGGGTCACATAAAAGATATTATTATTCTCTCTTATATAAAAAGTAACCTCGTCTAACTAGTACACCGTATTCCACTTTCTCTTCCTCTTCTTCTCAACCCTCGTCCATATTAACCGTCGCTTTCTATTCTCTAGCTTAAGCTAAGGTTTTTTGCGTGGGACCCGCTTCGCCTTCCCGTACGCTTTGAGAATAGTCCGGACCGTATTAAGACCGAGTTTCTTACCAGTTTTGGACGGGGTGCCTAAGACGTAGAGGGGTTCTCGCGGATGAGTAATTGCGTGACGTACTAGGGTCCTATCTTCGCGATTAGTGGTTCTTTTAGGGCCCCCGGGCCTAGGCTTACTATAGAAATCAAGTACCGCTTAGTTCTTTAGCCGGTTAATGAGAGAGCTAATAGTAGAGCGGGGCTCCTTAAAGTACTTTATAATCGCTATAATATTATATCCATACTCCTATCACTCTTAGATACGAGCCCTTTTCGTCGGGGAAAGCTCTATATAGCTAGTCTTATGTATAACACCTATAGTAAACTAAGGACTAGAAAATTAATTAAGAAAAATGAAGTATAGGTAGGGAGAAGTGTGGTTAGAGGGGTAAAATACCCTAATTAATAAGCAAAAATCACGTGACGAATATTCCTAGAACTCGATTGTACTTTATCTCCCTTCTTTATAGCGCTTACTAGAAAGATTTATAATATTAAGCTATAAGAGGATTTTTCGGGTTATAATTCAAGCTTAGTTTTATAATTTCTAGAAGTGAGAGATAGATAGCTTTTAAGGATAGCTTTAGACCTAGGTATAGTTTTATATTAGAGATAGACTTATATACTTGGTTTCTATATAATATTTAGTTCGTATACTCCGCTTTACTAGGATACCGAATATAGCCGCTTATACCCGTAGTTCAACTATTCCTATTCTAGATATTCCTATTCTTAATATCCTTATTTTAATTAGGTAAGTTAATATTACCTTATTAGAATTACGATATATAATAAAATAGAGGAAAGGTAACTATAAGTAATTATATAATAATTTATAACATAACGTATTACTAATAGAGTAGTATAATAGAAATTAATAATAGAGTATTACTTTCTAGAGAAACCTAATCTTAAGCCTAGGATAGTTTATTAGCTAGGAGTACTATCCTAATATATGAGGGCTTAAGTTAAGGTATATATTAATTTTAGATATAAGATATAGTATAAAGGAGTTAAGAAGAATAATACGGGGTTTTATCCCTAAATAGATATTTAATATAACTTATTATATGACTCATCGTCACATAGTCACGTAGTTTTATAATAGTTAGTACTATTGAAATACTAGTATAAGAAATTTATTTATACTAAAAAATTACTAATACTATTAAATTATTAGTATAAATAATTTAGTAGTACTATAAACCTAGTAGTACTAGGAAGTGATTAGTATAAATAGATAATTAATATAAAAGAGGGTTTCAGGAAATTAAGAGCTACTCTTACGAGGTAGTGAGACGCTTAGGTTAACTAAAACTATAGGATATTAGTTATCGCCCTATAATTTCCCTTATATAGTAATAGTAGAACTAGGGGATAGTTCTTAACTTCTTAAGACTCCCTTTTATATAAGGAATATAGACCTAGGTTTCGTGACTATATTATATCCCTCGCTTAATATAGATATTAGGTAGTAGTTATCGCTATTAGAATAATACTCCCTCAAGTTAAAGTAATAGAAGACTAGCTAGCGAGGTAATAGAGGCCCTTATATATTTAGTATCTATATACTAATTAGTTTCTATATAATACTTAGTATTTATATACTACTTAGTTTCTATATACTAATTAGTTTCTATATAATACTTAGTATCTATACACTAATTAGTTTCTATATAATACTTAGTATTTATATACTACTTAGTTTCTATATACTACTGAGTTTCTATATACTACTTAGTATTTATATACTACTTAGTTTCTATATAATATTTGATTCGTATACTCTATTAGTTTACTAGGAGCCTAGGATACCGAATATAGCTACTTATACCCTATAGTTATATAATTTCTATATTTTTCTTACTATACTAGGATAGATATTAGGTTAGCCTAACTACGCTAGCTTAGCTTATATCCTAGTATAGTATATGTCTTAGTATATTTGTTCTAGCTATGTCACTAAGCTAGGAGCGCTATCCTAATATAGTACTCTAGCTAGGGTAACCTTTCTATAACTCTAGGAATCCCAGATTTCTAGGAGTACTAGGTTATTTAACTTAGATAGTCTATCCCGGATAACTACTTATCCTAGGATAAATAACCTAGAATAGATTCAAGTCTAGGGCTAGTTAAAGTAGAGATAAATATTATATTACTATTTACTAGCTTTATAGTAGTACTATATATACTAATTAATAAATTAAAGTAGTTATCTTATTAAATCTAGTACTAATCCTATATTATAACTATATAGATATAGTAAGTATAAGTAAGGAGAAATCTATCTATATAAAGTAGAGTAATCTACTTTATTAAATATATAAACCTTAGTTCCCAGAGCGTAATACTATATATAGTCTATATATAGCTTTTGAAATACTATATATATTCGAGAATAAGCCTTTAAGACTTATATATTAGGTAATAATACTCTATCCTAGCCTCTAGATCTTTTCCTTCGAGGTAATTCCGTTTAATATAATTTATTATCTTCGAAGGGCGGCAAAAAGAGCTTATCCGCTTTTCATAGCTCTTCGATTCGTCTCTAATATAGAATAGGTACTAAGTCTTACTATAGACGAGGGGGAAAATAAGAGCGAGAGGTCTAACCTTAGGGGACTCTTCTTTGAAAATAGTTAGTAGAGGAAGGGTAATATAAAGTCGATATTATAGGGCTACTTTATAATAGCTATAGAGAGCCTATATAAGATTAGTAGTCTAAATCTAGTAATTAATAGTGTCTTATAGGGTAATGTTTATAATATAAGTATAGATAAGGTTAGCTAGCTATATTCTTTAGGGGATCTAATACTAAACTACTAGCTTAATATACTCTTCCTCCTCTTATCTATTATTCTATTTCTTAATATCTTCTATTAGGCGGCGGCGGAAGTAGTCTACCCGGTATTCTTTAGAGATAATATTTCGACGCCTACTCCTAGTACTACTAATTATAGTAGTGAGTCGCCGGACTTCTACCTCTATATCTATCCCTTGAATTCTATATACCCTAGCCTTTAACTTCTCTCGCTTCTACTCAAGTATAATAATATTTAGATTAGGAGGGAGCGTGGCTAAGATATTATTAGAAACATGAATCGGGGCACGGGGATTATATATAAGACTTATATACGTTAGTATACGAAGGACGTCGTCTACTAAGAGACACTCGAGGATAGTAGACTAGATATTAAACCGTACCCGCTTATTAATATAGGACCTATTATATATAGCTAAGTTTAAGTTATATTATATAACCTAGTCCTAAATAGTATTAGTAGTAGTACCTAGATACTAAGGACATTTCTATTAGTAAGGCTATCTCTTCCTCGAGTAGCTACGGAATAACTTATAATTAACGATATTTATTATCCTATATCGAAAGTAGTAGCTAGTTAGTGTCTCCTTAAAGCCTGCTATAAGTCTGAGGTAATTGAGGCTATACTTAAATTAAGAGTATGAGAGAGCCCTCTCTAGTGAGGAGTTAGTACTACCCTTATCTCGATAGAAGATAGGTATCTTAAGCCTTTCCTACTTCTAGTATAGCGGCGTATATAAGACTAAGCCCTAGACCTTATACTTAAAGATCTGCCTAGGAGTCACTAGGCTAAGCGCCTTAAACACGTTATCTATGAGGGCTAGGGCGACGAGGTATATAATAGGATAGAAGATTAAGTCGTCTACTTTAGTAAAGAAGAATATCGTACTATGAGTATCTATTAGTTTAATATTAGAGTATATATTCGAGGTAATTAATTAACTTATAGTTTAGAGCGTCTCTTATATCCTTTATAGTAAGCTATCGTGACTTCTATAGCGAGTATATCTCGCCCTCTATTACTAGGACTATATATAACTAGTAAGTATATATCCTTATAATAGATTATATTATAATATCTCATATCCTCTTTAACCCTACTAGTAGTAGTGACACCTTCGAGAGTATTATTATCGTAGTTACTAAAGTCCTAATTATCCTCGGTACTAAAACTATTATTACTCTTATTAATAGTAAAGAGATTATCGTTATTAAGATTATTATCCTTAGAACTAGGATCCTCTCTTCTCTTCTTTTTAGTATTAACTAGCTTAGAAGGCTAATAGCTAGTACTAAAGAGGAGGAGTAGGATTAGTGTAAACTATACCCGGTACTACTTAGTAGAGAATATAGAGGTGTCACGGGCCTAGTAGTAATTGAGTAAGAGTAGTAGGTTATCTATACCTAATATAAGCTTTAACTTAATAGTATTATTAAGCCTAAACGTGTTAATATACTATATATATTAGTAACTATAGATTAAGTAAGTAGTAATAATTAAGGAGTAGCTTACCTTTAGGGCTTCTTTCCTAATATTAGTATCTATATAATAGCTATTCTCTTAGTTAAATAGTATCTTAAACTATATAATATATTATTATATTATACCCCCTCTTACTTACCTTATCTTCGTTATAGATATACTTAAAGAATACTAGTATAGTCCCCTGGGAATAGTCCTAGATTATAGAGTACTAATTCTTCCTAAGCTTATTATTATAGAACTTACTCGAGAGTTAGGATAATTAACTATACTAATAATACTTTGATTTAAGGGTATTATTCCCTTACTTAATAAACTTACTTTAATACCTGAAAGATTATCCTTAGTCGTATTAGTATACTTATATTTAATTATAGTCTTCGGGTTATTATACTACTTAATAAGGTTCTAGTAATACCTAGGTAGCCACTAAGTCTTCGGTTTAGGTTAACGACGTTTAATATAATAATAAAGGAGTTAAAGGCCCTATACTAAGGTATCTAGTAGTTATGAGTCGATGGGCACGTGCTATATTAGGGCTATAAGGATAATAGGGTTATTCTACTTTAGTAAGGAGTAGTCTTAATAATACTATCGTCGTAGAGAGTAACGGGTATAGAGGAGTAGGAGGGTATTATAGTTGATGAGAAGTGATAATTACGAGAGAGATAAGGGAGAGATAAGGACATATAAGTAGGGTTAGAGGGCAGAGGACTCGAAGCGCCGGAAGGGTAACTACTATAGTAACCGACCCCCTATTTCTGGGGGGGGAATTATCGAGTCCAAAAGAGGTACCTCAAGAGTCGACGGTTATAGGAGGATTCTAAGAACTGACGTTTCAGAGTTCTAGAGTAGCTTCATTCCGACGATTAGCTACTTGACGAGTACTAGGCTCGACACGTGATAGATCTTCTAGGGTTCGACCCCCTATAAAATAGCGACTAAACCTACCGAAAATAGTAGGTCTAATACTATAATATTACCTAATTATATAATAGACTTAATAAGAAAACTATTAAGATAATATTTTATTTAAAAAGCTAAGAGTTATTTAAAGACAAATTAGAAGAAGTAAAAAGTAAAGAAAGAAAGAAAGAAAGAAAAGAAAGATTTCGAGGAGGGAATTCTATTTTATATAGAAGAAAAGTAGTTTTTAAGTAACCTTATATAAAGTCTAACTTAAATTATATAGTACTACTTAATAAGTACCTTATTTATTTGTTAATAATTAAATCAATATTAATTTACTATATTTATATAGCTTACACGTGACTACTCTTAAGTTACTCTAGAGTAGTACTCTACTCTACTCTACTCTACTTAAGTACTATATTATATTACTTAAACTCTACTCTACTTTATTTAAGACTACTCTAGAGTAGCTTAAGTAGCTTGAGTAGTTTTTACTTATACTAATTATAAGTTATTTCTCTTATATAGTTCTAAGCTTTATAAAGTATTTATATAAGGACTTCGAATCTATATAGATAACTAGTAAGAGATTTATTTCTAGAGCTCTATTAATTATTAATTTAATTATAGTACTTATATTAAACCTATATACTATACTATATAGCTTAGATACTAGTATACTTCAAGTAACTCTTTTATACTTTATAGATAACTAATAGATAATATTAGTATTCTAAGTAATATTAGCTAAGACTAAAATATATCTCATTTATAAGAATAGATCTCTATTATTTATAATAAATAAACTAGTTAAAATAATTAAGTAAAGGGTCTCCTTATTTAGCTTTATAAATCTTAGTCTCTTAGTAGTATTCTTAACTTACTACTAAAGGCACTTATTAAGCGAATTAATATTATTTTCTATAAGTTTAATAGTTTAAGTAGTTATTATAAGGTTATAAGAGGCTTTAGGTTAATAAACTAATATAATATATACTCCTTAGACTTATTAGGTAATATATTATTCCTTAATTATAAGGTTCATTTATATAGTACCTCTATTACTTATTATAGTAATATTCTTAGTTAATATAGCTTTAAGATTACTATACTAGTACTCTTTTATAAGAGTAATTCTAGTAATCTTAGTACTTATAGTTATAGTATTTTTTAGTAGTTTTAGTAGTTTTAGTTTATATAATACCTCTATTAAACTTTAGATTATAATTAAAGATAAGGTATTCTCGCTTCTTAGTTAATAACTAAGCCTCTTTAAGCTTTAATTACTCTAATTCTATGAAATAGTTATTTCTAATAAATAAAGTATTATTAGTTTCGAGGCTTACTATACTAAATAATTACTTATTATAAAAGAAATATAGATTATAAGTTAACTATTTTATAGTAAGCTCATTAATATAATAAGAGTTATATGTCTTAAGCTAGTAATTTCTAGCTTCTAGTATACTATATAATAGTTTTATTATCTTTAGAACTAAATCGGCTTATAAGCTTAGTTATCTAGTAAGCTCCCGGGGTGGTTTTATATAAAAGTCACGATTTAGGAGAGTTATTAATTAAATATAAGCCTATAAGATATTACATAAGTAGAGCCTTATAGTTCTAGTTACTATAGTAGTAATACTAAAGATAATTCTCTAGCTAATATATTAAATAGTTAGTAATTATATTAAGATAATATACTTCTCTTAATTATTATATACTTAAATAACGAGCCTCGATTTATGAAGCTCTTTATTAATACCATTTATAACGAGTTAAACCCATAATTTGAACTTAGTTATATAACCTTTATTACTATAGCTATAGAGTATATAATCTATATATATTTAGCTTATGTGAGAGTAAGACTCTCTCTTTCTCTCCTTAGTTATTCCTTCTTATATTAAAACTACTAGTTTCTTTTATATAAAGGCTTAACCTATAATATTAGGAATAACTCCTTTAATTAGATTATTATATACTAGTATTTAATTCTCGGAGTCCCTAGCTTTTATAGTAACTCTTAGAGTCCCTAGCTTTTTATCGATTTTTTTTTTCTCGAATTAGATAAAATAGCTTTAAATAGCTAATAATTACCCCTCTAGTAAGCTAATATCCTCTTAGAATAAATTTAAGCCCTCGAGGGCCTTATATAAACCTTATAAGCTTAGCTTAATATAAGGGAAAGTTATTATTATAGTTAGTTACCTAATATACCTATATTTAATAGCTCTTAGAAGGAATACCCTAGTTAGGCTATATAGCTATAAGCTAAGCTATAAGTTAATATAGAAGATAATAAGGAAATTATTCGTTTTTAGTATTATTACTCTCGACTATAAAAGAAAGCCTTAGTATAAGTTATACTATAAGTAATATAACGAGTTAAGACCTATAGAGAGACTAGGTACCTAAGAGCCCTAGGTACCTATATTGTCCTACTAATAGCTCTATATAGAATATAAATTATTATATAAAGCCTAGACTTAGTTTCTCTCCTTAGATTATTCTTCTTATATTTAGAGAAACTATTTAATTAAGTATATTACTACTAACTTATAATATTAGAATAATCTCTTCTTATTACTTATTAAAATAAGCTATTAACTTAGCCTTACTATATAACTCCTATTTATATATAATAAGATCCCTTATAAGCCTAGGGTTAATAACCCTAGTAATAGAGATACTAGTATAAGCTAAGTATCTCGTGAACTAACTCGAAGTTATTAAGCTATATATAAGAGAACTTATATATAGTATAGCTTATGAGCCTACCGACTAAAGTCCGTGTTTTTAGCGAGCATTAACCCCACTAACCTTTATTAAAAATACCTCCCACTACCCCCCCTCTCAATTTTAACTACTTTCCAGGGGCTAAAATCCCTACCAAGCACAAGGAGGCGATACGCTAGTTATATGGCTTTACTAAGATACTAGTTAAGCTTCTTATAACGTAATATAAGCTTAGGAGGAGCATAATTGAGAAGATCTTGTAATACGACGCCCGAGCGCACTCGAATTAGTCGCACTGGGAGACCCTCTTTCCTTACCGACAAATAAGCTAACGAGATTATTAAGTACTTATCCGAATCATAGGAGCACCAAATCCTTGACTTTGCCCTCCTCCGTGACGAATTATAGCTTAGATACACTATTAAGACCCTCGAGCGCCGGCTCAAACAACGAGGCTATTTCCGGTACGTGGCTTACCAGAAGCCCTACCTCATAGCGGCCTAGGTTCTTGCACGCTTCCTCTGAGCGATTATACACATATTCTGGACGACGGAGTGGCTAAAGGTCCTCTGGTCTAATGAGGTTACGTTCTTAGTCGGGGGCAGGATAGTTAAGTAAAGAGTAACGAGAAATAAGGATGAATAAATATACCCGACGTATATCTAGTACTAGTTTCATCGCGGGCATACTACACTAGTTAATATATGGGGTGTAATTAGATATGGCTATAAGAGTCCTTTACTCTTTATTCACGGTTCTGGTAAGAAGGGAGCCTTCTACTAGAAG
Organism: Hyaloscypha finlandica; assembly: GCA_021399475.1. Lineage (NCBI taxonomy): Eukaryota > Fungi > Ascomycota > Leotiomycetes > Helotiales > Hyaloscyphaceae > Hyaloscypha > Hyaloscypha finlandica. Next base: position 56,062 of record JAJTUR010000194.1, read on the forward strand.
GATTACCTAGCATAAGTGCTCGTACCGTATATTAAGGGTATTATGAACGCTTTTGCGGCCGTTACTCACCTACTTCGCCCCTCCGCCGAGCCTTTATTTATAGAAGATAGTAACTCAGCTCACGGGCATAAGTCTCTTACTAACTACTATGCTCGCTGGCGTATATAGCACGGTATTATATTAATGCCTTACCCTTCCACGAGCCCTAATATGAACCTAATTGAGAAATACTAGAGGAGGATTAAGTAGGTATTATATAGACGACGCCACTAGCTTACTACAGAAGCTGAGATAGAAGCGATAGTAACGGAAGAATAGGAGAGGATACTATAAGAATGGATAAATGAGCTAGTTTTAAAGCAGGAGAATTGGGTCTATATACTTATATATCGTTACGGGTAGTCAACTCCTAATTAAATGCTGATTATAGACATTGCGACAGTGAAGCGTGGCAGTATTCGCTAAAAACACGGACTTTAGTCGATAGGCTCGTTAATAGATAACCTTATTCTTACTATTATAGAATCTAGTAAACTAATAAATAAACGACGACTAGAGAGAGCTAGTATAGAGCCCGGATAATTAGTAGTTAAATAACTAGAATTATAGAGATAGAGTCTAGTTTATTACTAATAACTTACTTAATATATTACAAATAAACTAATAATATAAGTAATTACTTAATACTTTAATATATAAAGGTAAGCGGTTAGAGTTTAAACTATAGCTAGCTTAGGTATAAGTAAAGCTTTTAGTTAATATAAGTAATAAATAAGGCAATATATAATTCTAGTATATTTATAGTAAACTTAGTAGTATTACCCTTAGTTAAGTAATACTATAGGTCTCTACTCTAGTTAAGAAGAAGTTTATTTTAGATAGAGATACCTTAGATAAGCTTATTTAGTAACTCTAGAATATATATAATAACCTAGAGTTAATAGAATAAGCTATATAGAAGCTTAATACCCTCTAATAAGGTATAAGCTCCTTTATAAGATACTTAGTATACTTTAAATATATACTTCTCGAAGTAAGAGGTCTCTCCTAGAATAATACTATAAAGAAGGCCTTTTTATCACGTAGCCTTTTTATTAATATTTAAAGGACCCTTCTTATAGTCCTAATACTAGTATTATCTACTAACTACTACTTATAGCTCTATATAATAAGCTAGAACTTAGAAGTAATATATATAAGAGAGAGGAGAGAGTAGAGACTAGCTTCCCTACTAAGACATAGCACCTAAGTAACTAATAGTATAGAATAGGAACTTATAAGAATAATATAAGGGGCGTTTATATAATAAGAGAAGCTAAAAGGGACTCAAGTCTAATAGAAGAAGAAGCTAAAGAAGGAAATTCGCTCTTACTTTAAGTATAGAAAGTAAGATATATTATATAGGATTATAAGGAGTTATATAAAGAAGAGTCGACTTAGAAGGTATCCTTATTAATTACTTAGGTTATTAAGGAGTTATCTAAGAGTAATAACTCGGGAAAAGAATAGCTTTATATAAAAAGTATTATATAGAGTAAAAGGAGGATATAGTATAGGATTAGAAAACGTTTAAGCCTTTAATAAATAAGTTATTCTTTTTATATTAACTCTAATAAATAAGGAAGCCTTTATAGAAACTTTAGTTAATTTAGAATACTTATTATATAGAGTAATTAATTCTCGTTTTACTCGGAAATATAACCTCTAGTATATTAATATCACTTCTCGTAAACTTATTAGAATAAGAGAATAAGTTATAGGAAGGATTAATAAGGTTATTATTATTTAAACTAATATTAATAGCTATATAAATAATAAAGTATTCTTTTATATAGCTCTAAAGCTTATATTATATAATTTAATACTTAGTTTAGCTTAGATATAGAAGAACTAAGTACTCTTAAGTATAGATTATTTATTAATAATAATAATAAGAAGCTAAAGGACTTATATCTAGAACTAAAATAAGAGGAGCTCTTTTCGAGTAAATATAGTACTTATCTCAGCTATAGCCTTTATATAAAACACGAAAAGGAAGTATAAGGGTAATAAGTAGAAGTATTTTCTATAAATATAATTAATATTAAGAAAGTACTTATAGTCTAGAAAGAAACTAACCCTTATATAAAGCTCTTAGAATATTACTCTAAGTTCCTAAGTATATTTAACTATTTAAAAGCCGAGAAGTTACTACTACTTTATAGTCCTGAGACTAACTATACTATTAAGCTAGAGAAAGTTAATAAGAAAGAACTTATAGTACCTTAGGGTCCCTTATATAATATATTACGAGACGAGCTTATAGTACTCTAGAAGACCTTAATAAGCTTACTTAATAAGTAATTTATTCGAGTAAGTAATTCTCTAGTAAAAGCTCTAGTTCTCTTTATATAAAAGCTAGGTAATAGTCTATAGTTTTATATAAACTATTAAGCTCTAAACTAGATCTTAAGGAAAGACTAATACTTATTACTCTTAATCCACGAGATACTTTATATAATTAGTAAAGCGAAGTAGTTTATAAAGCTTAACGAAATTATAGCTTTCTATAAGATCTAGATTATAGAAAGAGATAAATAAAAGACAGCTTTCTATATAAGGTATAGACTCTATAAATAACTTATAATACTATTTAAGTTAGTTAATGCCCCGAGTACTTTCTAGAAGTATATTAACTAGATATTAAGAAACTACCTTAATAAGTTTTACTTAGTATATATTAATATCTTAGTATACTTTAAAGGAATACTAACTAAGTATAAGAAGTATATATATAAGGTATTATACTAGTTATAAGAAGTAAGACTATAGTTAAATATTAATAAGTATAGGTTTAAGGTCTAGTCTATAAAGTACCTTAGATTTATAATTAAGGTAAAGGTAAGTATATAGATAAATCCTAAGAAATAAAGACTATCTTTAACTAAGAAGCCCTAAGGTTTATAAAAGGAGTATAGAGCTTTATTAGCTTTATAAACTTCTACTAGAAGTTTATCTAAAGGTTTTTAGATATTATATAGCTAATAATAAGCCTAGTAAAGAAGATACTATATTTATATAAATAACTAAGATAAATTAAGTATTTAAATAACTTAAAGGACTCTTTATAAAAGCACTAGTACTAGTATTATTTAATACTAATTATATAATAAATATTAAGACTAACTTATCTAAGTAGTATATTAGGGGTACTCTTATATAATATAGAGATAATAAAGTACTCTAATTATATGACTACTATAAGAGGGAAAAACGTAGTAAGACAAAAACTTATATAAAATACTATAGAGTATAAAATCGACTAATAGCAAAAATACCAAAAAACAATAACTATAAAATAGATATAAAGTAGTATAGAATTAGTATATAAGTACATAGAACTTAAAGTATGAAAGTAATATATAGATTATTACTCTATAGCTATAGAAACTCTAGCTTTCTTATATGAAATACTAAAGTCACATAATCTTAGATATGTTTATAGTTATATAATTAGAATATTAAAACTACCTAAAATCGCGAAAATTTATAGTATATAGCTAGCTATACTATATCCGACCCTCTATTCGTATATACTTATCCCTAAGTACTAAAAAATAATAGAAAAAGAACTAATTAGTCTAAAATAACTATATACTTAGGATTATCCTCTATAGGTTTATCTAATTACTCTTCTAAGTACCTAAAATATAACTTATTTCCCGGAAATAAGTATATCTTAAACTCCTTTAAATATAGAAAGTAATCTAAACCTATATAGCCGTATTTTAATACTATTTCTAATATAATTCCTCTCGCTTAACTATATCTATATTTAACTATTCCTCTATTTCCTACTTTACTACTAGGTAATATAGTAATTTATTAAGTTAAACTATATTATAAATCGTACTAATATACTCTAATTAAATAGTACTCTAATATCTTATATCCTCCTTAGTACTCTTAAATCACCTATATTAAGGGGGCTTAAAGCTTAAGTAGGAAATCCTAAGCTCCTCTAAAGTTACTCTTACTTTACTTATTTCGTCGTTAATAGTAACTAGACTTATTAGAATAGTAATATAAACTTTACTAAGTACTTATTTACCTTTAAATTAATAATAGTATATAATTCCAGATCTATAAACTATCTAGTTAAAAGCACGTATTATCTTATTAAGTCTAATTATATCCTTTAATTTTCCTTTAGACTTCTTAGTAATAGTAGCTTCTAGTTTATTAACTTCCTTCTTCTTAGTCTTAGGATTAAGGGCTATAAAATCGTAATATCTAAAGTACTTTATTATAAAAGGTTTAGCCTTCTTATAGTCTATAAGAAAAATATATTACTATAAGCGATCTTCTTCTCTAAGGAAGAACTCGCTCCTTAAAGTATTAGTAGTAACTAGAATATTAGTATTACCTTTATAGGATAAGTAATTGACTTTTCTAGGAATATAGTATCTTACTAGTTAAGGGTATCTTACTATATAGATATTACGCTTTCTAGAGGCCTCGTAAAATATAAGCTATATTAACGGATTAGCTATTAAAAGTTAAGAGACTAGCGTAAAGTAACTATTTCCTAGATTACTAATTAGTAACGAGTATTTTCTATACTAGTGAAATTATAGTATTTCTAGTTCTTATATTAAGTGTTACAGGTATAGTATTTAGGGCTTAGAAAACAAAGTAGAAGGTCCCTTATAAAGACGATTCAAAGCTAAGGAAGGAAAGACTAGAATATAAGAGGTTATAGGAGTATATATGCACCCCATAATCCGCTAGTCCATATAGGGCTTAGCTTCCTAAATTTCCCTAGGAGTACTCTATCTAGGTTCCCTTAGTAAGGCGGCCGCATCACGTGCAACTACCAGGTAACTCTAGATACCAGATACTAGATACTATTAGCCTAGATAAGTAACTAGGTATAAGAGTAGAATATCATTACAATTACCCCCCCCTTTAGAGTAAGCTTGCCCTTAAGCTTAGGAAAAGTCATTATCCCTATTATTTTTAATATTTTCAGTAGTTCCTATAGTACTTATATATATTATATAATCACGGATATATCTAAGGTTATATAACTTATAAAGGTATATTATTATCCTTATATAGTTATAGTCGAATATTATCTCTTATATAGTCTAGCTAGTATTAAAGGTTATATAGAGGTCCTAGTAAGTTAGTATTATCGCTATACTTCTCATAGAAATGTTATAAGGCTAGAGGGCTATTACTTAGTATTAAGGCCAGATACTAGTTAGGATCCTCGTCTTAGCCTACCTACTAGATCTTATACTTTAGCCTCTTTCTTACTAGCTTTACCGCTAGGATCTATTCTATGTTATATTCCTATTCCCTATCCTCTAGAACTACTAGTAGAGGCTCTAGATTAGCTTGCCCTAGTAGAGGGTTTCTAGGGTCCTTCTATAGCTTCTTTATATAGAATACTAGGTGAACCTTTATAGTTTCTGGTAGCTTTAGGAGGAATGAGTAGCTATATTCCTCTAGAATCTCGAAGGGACTCTCTATTTAGTTCTCTAGCTTATAGCTCGGGTAATTAGTCTTCTAGTACTTTACTATAACCTATACTTTATCGCCTACTTTAAAGTTAATTAGATAACGGTACCTATTAGCTTATATAGTATAATATTCCTAAGCCTTCTCTATATAACCCTAAGTAAGCTACTATAATTCATATAATCGGTTTACTAATACCTTAGCTTTATCCCTATTAAGCCTCTCCTTTAATGAGTTAGCCTTTATAGGGGAGTTCTAGTTAAAAGTAGTATGAGGTTCATATCCCTTTTCAGTTATAAATAGGGACTAGCTAATGGTTTCATACTAAAGGGAGGCTTATTAGTAGTTAATGATCGCTACCTAGTTATCCTAGTTATCTTAGTAGTAGTTAATATAAGGGTATAGTCTCTAATTAAAGTATTAATTAATTATCTCTATTTAGCTATTTATCTAGGGGTAATTAATAGTAGAGAGCCTAAGCTTAGTACTAATTCTAGTATAGAACTCGTTCCAAAAATCAGAGATAAACTAAGGTCCTTAATCTAATATAATTATCTCTGGAATACTTACTTAGTATATAATATATAGTAGAAATAAGGGTACTAGCTACTTAGCTATAATTATGTCCTATATAAGCATCATAATTAGGTGTTTTAATAGTTAGTCCACGAATATAGCTACTATATTATACCCTACTTTGCTTCCGGATAGCTCTTAAAATCCATAGTAATATACTACTAGGGGTAATTAGGAATAGGTAATAAGTAAAGGAAACTAGGTTTCTTATCTCATAGTATATATAATCTCCTATAAGAGTAGTAGTTACTATAATATTAATTAATATCCTTACCTATAAATAGCTAGTAATATTATTCCTTAAGTAATTAATAGAGTTTCATATATCTAGGGTATCTAGATAAAGGTTTATTATATACTTCACGGATTAGGGTAGTCTATAAAGGGAGTCCGGTAATTATCTCATTATCTATAATATAGAGTCTACTATAGTATAAGAGAAGTCCGTCTTATAGTATCTAGACGTTACTCTTAGCTTATACTATAGTATATAGTTTAACTAGCTCTAGTGACGTTTAATTATCTTATAGATCTTATCTACTAGTTATAAACTACTAAACTTAGCGGGAGCTTCTAGTAGAGCTATAGTATAAGATATGGCTAGTAAAGCCTCTAGGAGGATACCTTCTTCTAGTAGAATTATACCTCTAATAGGGGTAATAGCTACTTCTAGGTAGTCCTCTATATACGCTTAGTTCTTTAGGCTAATATCGGGCCTAATAAGCCAACTTTATAGAGCATTACTACTAGCTAGAGGTTATAGACTATATTAGGATTAATCTTATCTCTAGGGAGGAGTACTTAGGTTTATATCTTCTCCTCTACTTATCCTTAAGTATCTACTTTATCTTATCTCTATAATAAAGTATTAGCTTATTTATTCAACTTCCCGGAATAGTATATAAGCTTAAAGTAGTATTAGGATAAGAGCTCTACTTATTTAGCTTATCTAGGTAAGAGCTTCTTAGTAGTTATAAAGTATTCTAGGGTATAGTAATTAGAATAGACCTTAAAGGGGGTCTTAAAGACTTCTAGTTCTACTCTCTATTCCTCTAGTACTTATATAATAGTAAGTATTTCTTTATCGTATATATTATAATTAAGCTCTACTAGTAGTATAGTTTTTGAAAAGTAAGCTATAGGGTACTAGAGGCCTATTTCCGGGTCTTACTAAGAGAGTAGGCTAGTAATAACTCCTTTTAAGGTATCTGTCTCTACTATTATAAAGAGATCTAGATTATAATATTATAGAACCGGGGTAGAAATTATAGCTCTTTTCAGGAAGTCGAAAGCTTCCTTATATTACTTTATTTACTTAAATAGAATACCCTTCTTATAAGTATAGTAAGGGGTCTTATAATTCATCTATATTCCCTAATAAAGTATCTATAAAAATTATAGAATCCTAGGAATAATTATATCCCTTAACTATTATAGAGGTTACTAGTTCTATATAACTTCTACCTTATTAGGGTCTACCTTAATACTAGTAGTTAAGATAATAAAGCCTAGGTATTTCATATATATAACCTTAAACTCTAACTTCTTAATATCTACTTAAAGTCTAGCTAGCTATAGCTTATTAAGTACCTTTCATATATACTATTTATACTCTACTAGGTCCTCTAAGTAAATTAGGATATTATCTAGGTATATAGTATAAAAATTATCTAAGTACTTAAAAGCGTATTATTTATATAGTATTAATATATAGCTAGGTTATTAGTTAAGCCTTCCAAAGAATATTACATTTATATTTCTATAGCGGGTATAGAAAGTTATTAGTTCTTTAGAGTCTAGGTCTATAGCTATATAATAAAGGTTAATAGATATTAAGCTTAGTATAGATCTTAGCCTTAGATAATTAGTTCAAGGTCTTATTAATTAGGGGGAGGGGTATTAATCCTTCTATATAATATTATTTAGGCGATAGAAATTAATATAGAAGCATAGTCCTCTATTTACTTTCTTTATAAAGAGAACTAGTGAGGTAAAGGGGGCTTAACTAGTTTAATAAAGCCTTTTACTAAGTTATCTTCTAAGAAGTATTTAACTTCCCGAAGCTCCTAAGTAGACTATTAGCGTAGTAGTTAATATCTAATACTCTTAATACCCTTTAGACCTTTAATCTAAATCTTATAGTTATATAATCTATATAGTAGTAAGGTATCTAATTCCTTCTTTAGAAAATAGATATATATTCCTTAAGCTTAGGGGGTAATATCCTCTAAAGCTATTAGAGTTCTATTTCTCCTAGTTATTAGTCCTTAGGTCCGGGGATAACTTCTCTTTATAGGCTTTAAGCTCTTTATTAATCCGTAGATAGAGATTCGGCTAATAATATTCTCTTCTCTCTTAGTTACGAAGTTAAATACTATAGTAGTAAGATACTAGATCTAGTATTTATTCCTTATTAAGGGTCTTATCCTACTTCTTTAGCTTCTTTCTAGGAATAGCTTCTTACTATAGCTATAGAAGTTCCTTTTCTATAGACTCATATAATTCTCTCTAGTCTATTTGAAGGTAATAACCGCTTAAGAATAATAGGCTTCTAAGAATAACTTATAATAGTATCCTAATAATTCGCGTCCTTTTAGTACTTCTTATTAGTCTACTTCTCTAGCTATTACTAAGAGGTACTAATAATATAGCTATATTATATAGTCTTAGGACTATTCTTAGGCTATATAAGCCTATATCTTCGGTAGTTAACTAGAATATCTATATATATAGCCTATTTCCTACTAAGGATAATATCGTAGTCTCTAAGGTTTAGGATAATTATAGGTGCCTTAATAGCGTATCTATTAATTAAGAGTAGTATATTAATATACTTCTTAGTAGACTCTACTAGTTTACTATCGAATCCTCGTATAGTATATAGTAAAGGGAGGGGTTATAGCTTAACTCCTAGGAATTACTCTATAAGCTAAGCGAGCTTAGTATTAATAAAAGCATATCTATTTACTCTAGTATTAATAAGGGAAGAAGACTTAATTCCTAATCCATTTATACTAATAGTATAGGGCATTATAAGAGTATCCCCTCCTATTAGACGAGTTAAGTCTATCTCTACTATATTAATACTATAGCCCTAGAGTAGAGACTTTCTCTAGGGGTACTCGTTTTCCGGTTCCTCTTAGAATTAGAACCTCTACTATAAGCCTCGGCGGGAATAGGCCTAGCTTAACCTAAGATAGAGCTACCTTAGTTTCCGTATATACTTATAGGGTAGTTATAGACATAGTAGCTAAACTCATTATAATTAAAGCACTTAATAGTTGAGGGATTACCTATTATAGGTATTACTTACGCTTCTAGGGGGGTTTATACTTAACTATAGTAGTAGACGTAGACTCTTCCTTAATACCTACTATAGGGTATATAGAGAAGAGGGTTTAGTTATTCCTACTATTATCTTCTTATACTCCTTAGCCTTATTATATAAAGCTCGGATTTACTAATTATTATAGTATAGAACTAAGTAAAGCGGATAATATTATAGAAGGGTATTATAATATATATGTACTAATTCCTAGAGCTTAGCCGGGAGCTTCTCTTTAACTCCTATTTAAGCTATTTAGTAATATTACCTTCTATAGATAGTTATAAGAAATAGGTATAGAACTCCTAAAATATATAACTAGGGAAAGTATAAGCTTTCCAAATCACGATAGCGTTCTATAGCTTATTAGGATTAGAGTATAGCTTATTTAGATAGTCATATATCTCCGAGAGCTAGTATACTAATAGGGGCTTTCCTAGTTTATAGAGGGTTAGTTAAGGCGAGGGTATTACCTATAAGTCTACTAGAAATATAGATAATCTTAAGATCCTTAGTTAGGTATATATTAGCGTTTCCTTATAGCTTATTCTTATTTGGACTAGCTAGTCATCGAAAACCGTATAATCTCTATAGAAGAGGGTTAGGTCTAGTAGGATAACTACTCTAGGGGCTCTATATAGTAGTATAGAGTAAGGGATCCTTTATAGCTTCGAGGGTCGATTTCAGGGGCTACTTCCGGAGCTTATATAGAGCGGCTAGTACTAGTATAAATTAATTAAGGAGTATAGTATAGCGCTTAATATCTCCTCGAGCTTAGTATTCTAGAGCTTTATATTCTCAAAAATACCCTTAGTGTCTCTATATCTCTTCTTATATTTAGCTAGCTTTATAGTAGTATCTTAGTAGCTCTTAATAATTAGGTTAATATCCTTAAGGAGGTTAATAGGGTCCTTAAACTAGCTATTTAGATTATGTGAGGTAATTAGATAATCTATATCTAGGACTTTTCTAATAAATAGGAGTGCCCTTCCTTAATAGATTTATCTAAAGCTCCCGGAATATGACGAGGCGTTTGGATTAGGAAGGGTTACCGACGGATAACCTAATCTAATAGGAGCTTATTAAGAATTTAATATCCTTCCTAGTCACGTAGGGTCCTAGGTCCTAGAAAGTTAACCTATTATACTTTTCCTCTATATATCCTCCCTAGTAGTCTCATTACCGGCGTATATATGAGGCCTACGAGAGGGTAGGGCTTACTATTAGTAGTTAGGTTACTAGCCTATAGGTACTTATTGCTATAGGACTTAGTTAAAGAATAGCCTTTAATAGGATTCTTCGATTTTCGGGGGGTTTTTTCGGGGGTTTCTAATATACTACTAGTATATGAGGGTCTAGAGTAGTTTATTACTCTTATTATTCTAAAGCTTTAGCTTATATTCTAAGGTTCCGTAATTATAGTGCCTTTATTCTGAGTTAAATAGGGGTGTTTTTTGGTTTATTTGAAATCCTCTATAGGATTAAAGGGAATAAGCTTTAAATACTATTATAGGTATAGTATTTAGGGCTTAGAAAGCAAAGTAGAAGGTCCCTTATAAAGACGATTTAAAGCTAAGGAAGGAAAGACTAGAATATAAGAGGTTATAGGAGTATATATATACCCTATAATCCGCTAGTCTATATAAGGCTTAGCTTCCTAAATTTCCCTAGGAGTACTCTATCCAGGTTCCCTTAGCGAGGCGGCCGCGTCACGTGCAACTGCTAGGTGACTCTAGATACCAGATACTAGATGCTACTAGCCTAGATAAGTAACTAAGTGTGAGAGTGGAATATCGTTATAATACCTACTTTACCTTAGATATACTTATTTATTATACTTGCTTTTCCTAATACATATACTACTATTTTAGCTTTATTTTTCCCTATTTCTAAAGAAAGAGAAAGTTAGAAATATATGTTTTTTCTATATAATCTAGGCTATTCTAATTCACTCTTTATTCTAGAATACGCTTAAAAGAGATTCTCGGAATTATAGAAACCTTCGACTCTATATACTATAATTATTATACTAATATTACTTATATAAATATATTAAGAATAATAAAATAACTAAAGAATAAGCTTCTTAGGAAAGTGATATATAGTAGTAACTAGTCCTTTTATATTATAGTATTATTTAGAGTCTATAAATTAATAATATCGAAGTTTAGACCCTCGATAATACCTAGAAAGTTATAGAATACCTACTAATATATAAGAAGGTAATAGTAGTTACTAAATTTAATATAAAAGCCCTAGATAAGCTAAGTGAAATATAAGAAGAGCTCTTGAAATAGAATACCTATATTAGAGATAAAGAGCTTTTAGGGCTATCCGGCAAAGAACTAAAGATATATAAAGCTAATAATTAGGAATTCGAGTCTACTATTTTATAGATTAAGATAAGAAAGCGCTTAAAGGATAATAAGATTATAACCTTAATAAATATACTCTATAAGAAGGACAAATTAAGAGAGTATACTAAAGCTTTTATAGAATATATATATTAATTTATAAAAGCTTTTCTAGTTAAAGGCTTCTATACGCGAATATATTTAGTTAATTAATAAGGCTACCTTAGATTAAGCTAGGGGCTAGAAAGCCTAGAATACTAGAATCTTTAAGGAATTAGATATATTTAAGGCATATAAGAAGGCTAAAAGAGTTTCAGGACCTAGAGAGTTAAAGTTTAAGCTATTATTAGCTAATAAGCTCATTAAAGGATAATTTATTTTTAAAGCCTCTAGTATTATAGGTCAGTAGTAATATACTTAATTAAATGGTTTCCCTAAATATAAGAAGAATAATCTAAGGAGAGAAGCTGAGTCTAGGCTCTGTGCGATAATTTGTGTTCCGTATAGAGCTATTAGTAGGATAATATAGGTACCTAGGGCTCTTAGGTACCTAGTCTCTCTATAGGTCTTAACCTATTATATTACCCCCCCCTCCCCCTCCCTTTCCCTAGAGAGGGACTCATATATGTCTAGTATAGTAACGTCTTAGAAGGCTAACTTAGGCTCCTAAGTAGGGTCTATATACCCTATCCATTTTACTAAAACCTAATATTAGTAACCTCGACCTCGTTATATAACTCTCTTTCCTAAGATCTTCTCTACTCTATATTCCTTACTTCTATTAATAAGCTCCGGCTCTAGCTAAGAGTTAGTTATATACTAGGATAGTAGCAGGTCTATTACTACCGGATATAATAATTAGGAATAGAATACGTTACGGATTCCCGGCGGTATATTAAGCCTATAGCTATAAGAGCCGATTACCTTAATTACTTCATACTTAGTATTCTTGGAATTAAACTTCTTTAATAGCTACTTCATATAAATGTTCTCAAGGTTTAGCTAGACCTTATCCCTTACTTTGAAGCTAGGCGCTTACTATCTTATCCGGTTAGTTACGTCCTCTTGAACCTATTATACTACTACTATAGATACTTAAGCCTACTCATAAGTATCTCTCAGCTTCTATATAATAGCTTCACCCCGCTAGATTAGGCTAATCCTCTCTCGTATAGGGACTTTGATATTATCTAACTCTACTAGGTATATATAGTAGCTATAAGTTAAGAAGAATGGGCTAATACTAGTACTAGTAGTATTATGGTTATTAATTACTAGCTTGGCCAAAGGTATTAGAGATACCTAATTCTCTTATATATAGTTAATATATATATATATATATATAAATACTTTAATATTCTAATTTATCTATTCTATGGACCTATCTATCTCTGGACTAAATACTATAGATAACCTTCGTATAATCTTTAGGAGTTAGTAGACTCGTACCTAAAGTACTCCGGTAAACTATAGTCCATAGTCCGAGATAATCGCTTTTAGAAGACTATAATATCGGTAGAAGACTCGTATAAAGGTCTTAGCTACTACCTCTATAGTAAGACTTGAGTATAGTTCTAGGATAATACCTTTACTAAGCCTATCTGTAATTACTAATAGGCCTATATAACCCTAGCTTAATGGTAGCCTAGTAATAAAGTCTATAGAGATCTTACTCTAGACTCTCTCAGGGATAAGTAAAGGTTTCAAGAACCTATAGTAATGGTCCCTCTAAGCCTACTTCTTCTAATAGCTATTATAGTTCTATACGAATTACCTAACCTCTCCGAGTATACCTAGCTAGAAGAACTGCCTTATTATTAAGGTAGTCGTTACTTCTTAGCCTAGGTACCTAGCTATTATAGAGTTATAAGTCTCTTAGATAAGCCTTATATAGAGTATTTCTAACTCAGGGACCTAACGATATCCCTGGAATAAGAGTTACCCTTAGCTATCTAACTTATACTCTGAGATTAATACCTTAACCTAGAGCTCCGAGGGGAATACGCGCTTCCCTTCTTATATAGCTCTTACTATTACTCTATATAAAGCATCTATCCCTTCTATATCTCTCTAGAGGCTCTAGAGGCCTCCCTATATTACTACTACTACTAGTATAGCCTATACCCTTTATATAGTCTTTAGGGGAGCAAACATCTCTAGCTATAGTAACTAAACGTGCCGATACTTAAACCTCTCGTCTAATAGGGACACCGGGAGGTCTTACTCTCTTCGCGAGAGTATATCTACTCTCTCGTTTATATAACTTAGTATATACTAGATCGTGAAGTTATACTATAAAAGAGTAAGGGACTAATATATCTAGTACTCTATAAGCTTCTAGACTATTATAAAGTATTCTAGGCTCTTATAATCTATATAGATCTAGAAGTCCTTTATACTTCTTAGCTCTATATCCCACTTATTAAGACACTATATAATTACTAATATCTCCTTATTATAGATCTCGTAATTGTATTTAGTAAGGGAGTTCTTCTTTAAGAAGTAGCTATATAGTCGGAGCACCCTATTATCTCTATACTATATAAGAGTACCCCTAATATACTACCTAGATGAGTTAGTCTCAATAATTATCATATAATTAGCGTCGAATAATACTAGTACTAGCGCTTCTATAAAGAGTCCTTTAAGCTATTCAAATACTTAATCTACCTTAGCTATCTATATAAATATAGTATCCTTCTTTACTAGGCTTATTATTAGCTATATAATGTCTAAGAACCCTTAGATAAACTTCTAGTAGAAGTTTACGAAGCTAATAAAGCTCTATACTCCTTTTATAGACCTCGGGGCTTCCTAGCTAAGGATAGCCTTTACCTTCTTAGGATCTATCTATATGCCTACCCCTACCTCGATTATAAACCTAAGGTACTTCGTAGACTAGACCTTAAACTCGTACTTATTAATATCTAACTATAGTCCTACTTCTTATAGCTAGTGTAGTACCTTCCGTATATACTCCCTATACTTGGCTAGTATTCCCTTAGAGTATACTAAGATATTATTAATATATACTAAGTAGAACTCATCGAGGTAGTCTCTTAATATCTAGTTAATATACTTCTAAAAAGTACTTAGGGTATTAGTTAGCCCAAATAGTATCACGAGCTACTTATAGAGTCTATACCTTATACGGAAAGCTATCTTCTACTCGTCTCCTTCTATAATCCGGATCTTATAGAAAGCTATAATTATATTAAGCTTCGTAAACTACTTCGCTTTACTAATTATATAAAGCGTCTTATAGATTAAGGGTAGCGGGTACTAGTCTTTCCTTAAGATCCGGTTTAGAGCCTAATAGTCTATATAAAACCGTAGACTACTACCTAGCTTCTATATAAAGAGAACCGGAGCTACTACTAGAGAGTTACTTACTTGAATAAACTACTTATTAAGTAAGCCTATTAAGGTCTTCCGAAGTACTATAAGCTCGTCTCGTGATATGTTATATAGGGGACCCTAAGGTACTATAAGTTCTTTCCTATTAACTTTCTCTAGCTCAATAGTATAGTTAGTCCCGGGACTATAAAGTAGTAGTAACTTCTCGGCTTCTAAATAGTCGAATATACTTAGGAACTCAGAGTAGTACTCTAGGAGCTTTATATAAGGGTCGGTTTCTTTCTAGACTATAAGTACCTTCTTAATATTAGCTATACTTATAGAAAATACTTCTACTCACTACCCCTTATACTTCTTTTTCATATTCCATATAAAGGGTATAGCTAAGATAAGTACTATATTCGCTCGAAAAGGGCCCCTTCTATTTTGGTTCCGGATATAGGTCCTTTAGCTCCCTATTATTAACGATAAATGATCTATACTTAAGAGTACCTAGTTCTTCTATATCTAAGCTAAGCCAAGTATTAAATCATATAATATAAGCTTTAGAGCTATATAAAAGAATACCTTATTATCTATATAGCTATTAATATTAGTTCAAATAGTAATAACCTCATTAATCCTTCCTATAACTTATTCTCCTATTCTAATAAGCTCACGAGGAGTGATTTTGATATACTAGAGGTTATATTTCCGGGTAAAACGAGAATTAATTACTCCATATAATAGGTATCCTAAATTAACTAAGGTTTCTATAAAGGCTTCCTTATTTATTAGAGTTAATATCAAAAAGGGTAGCTTATCTATTAAAGGCTTAAACGTTTTCTAATCCCGTACTATATCCTCCTTCTACTCCGTATAACGCTTTTTATATAGAGCTATTCTTTTCCTAAGTTATTACTCTTAGATAACTCCTTAATAACCCGAGTAATTAATAAGGATACCTTCTAGATTAACTCTTCTTTATACGACTCCTTATAATCCCGTATAATATACCCTACCTTTCTATACTTGAAGCAAGAGCGAGTTTCCTTCTTTAGCTTCTTCTTCTATTAGACTTGAGTCCCTTTCGGCTTCTCTTATTATATGAACGCCCCTTATATCGTCCTTATAGGTTCCTATTCTATACTATTAGCTACTTAGGTGCTATATCTTAGCGAGGAAGCTAGTCTCTACTCCCTCTTCTCTCTCGTATATATTACTTCCAAGTTCTAGCTTACTATATAAAGCTATAAGTAGTAGTTAGCGTACGACGCTAGTATCGGGACCATAAGGAGGGTTCTTTGAATATTAATAGAAAGGCCATATAATAGAAAGGCCTTCTTTATAGTATCGTCCTAGGAGAGACCTCCCGCTTCGAGAAGTATACGTTTAAAGCGCGCTAGGTATCTTGAAAAGGAGCTTATACCTTACTAGAGGGTATTAAGCTTCTATATAGCTCGTCCCACTAACTCTAGGTTATTATATATATTCCGGAGTTACTAGATAAGCCCGTCTAGGGTATCTCTGTCTAAGGTAGACTTCTTCTCAACTAGAGTAGAGACCTATAGTGTCACCTAACCAAGGGTAGCGCTACTAAGTCTATTGTAAATATACTAGAATCTTATATCGCCCCGTTTATCGCCTATATTAACTAAAAGCTTTACCTATACCTAAGCTAGCTATAGTTTAAATTCTGACTACTTACCTTCGTATATTAGAGGATTAGGTAATCGCTTATATTACTAGTTTATTCGTAGTATACTAAGCAAGTTATTAGCGGTAAACTAGGCTCTATCTCTGTAGTTCTAGTTCTTTGACTACTAACCGTCCGGGCTCTATACTAGCTCTCTCTAGTTATTATTTATTGACTAGTCTACCGGATTCTGTCCTAGTAAGGACGAGGCTATCTATTAAGCTACGCCACGTGTAAGCTCTCTTATACGAAGCTCAATAGCTTCGAGTCGGTTTACGAGATACTTAGCCTATACTAGTATCTCTATTACTAGGGTCATCGATCCTAGGCTCGCGGGGGAGCTCATCGTATACAGACAGGAGTTATATAGTAAGGCTAAGTTAATAGCTCGTCTCGATAAGTAATAAGGAGAGATTATTCTAATATCACGGGTCAGTAGTAATATACTTAATTAAATGGTTTCCCTAAATATAAGAAGAATAATCTAAGGAGAGAAGCTGAGTCTAGGCTCTATGTGATAATTTATATTCCGTATGGAGCCGTTAGTAGGATAACGTAGGTACCTAGGGCTCTCAGGCACCTAGTCTCTCTATAGGTCTTAACCCGTCATATCTAGAATTCTTATTAAAAGAGAATATAAAGACGAAGCTTTCCCTAGATTCACTAATAAATCTATAGAATAGGATCTTATTATTATTTTTATTCTAATATAAGAGAAATTAACTAAAGAAGTTAATACTATAGTAATTATTAAGTAAGCTCTTCTAGATACTAATAAAAGTAGACTTAAAGTAACTATTAGAGGACTAACTCCTTATTCTACTAGAATTAATACTAAAAAAGATATAGTAATAGAAGACTCTCCTAAACCCCTTTAATTATAGTTTAATGTAATACTTATAATAAAAGAAGCCTATAAGAGACTTACTAAGATACTAGGTATAGAACTATCTAAGAACCCTAGTAAAAAAGAGAAGCCTTCTAAGGAGAAGGCTAATAAAAAGAGTCTTATAAGAAAGGAATCCGGAGATAAGGGACCTAGTAAAAAGGGAGCTAGAGTTAAGGAAAAGGAGAAGGAAAAGCTAAAAGATAAGCCTAAGACTCTTAAGAAAAAGAAGAAATCTAAGTATAAGGCTAATAAAGCTATAGAGAGCGAGACTAAGGATCCTAGTACTCTAGTATAGAATAAAGCAGCTAAGAATATACCGAAAAGCACGCCTAGATCCGGAAAGCAAAAGATATAAGGTATTAAGACTAGAGAGATTCTAAAAAGTTATTACGACTA
>JAJTUR010000195.1:0-70647 GCA_021399475.1 Hyaloscypha finlandica
GTTCATGAAGTCCATCTTTTGTGACATCTGCAGTGTTGATCGCTGATAAATGTACGTTTCTCGCACATTAGACTGCTTAGAACTCAGTTCACCAGCGGGATAATGTAGACTGCTCGACAATTTGGGATGTCCAGACCCGACGATTCTTTCTGATATCACGAATTGCTGTGTGGGAACGTGCCATCCGAAAGTTGTAGCAAGCTGCCATACTTCGCTCGGCATGTGAGCAGTATAGTCTTGCAACCTTTGGAAGATAACACCTAAGATACTAATGTCCCACAGTTGAAAGGTATACCAAGTGGGAGGATCTCTGAATGCCTCAATTACAACGCTTGTCACGATGGCGAAGTTGTTCCCGCCTCCTCGCAAAGCAAAGAATAGGTCGGGGTAGGAATCATGGGTGACATTCACAAGTGTGCCATTCGCAAGTACAGCTTCGAAAGCAACGGCGGTGTCACATGACCAGCCGAAACGCTGTGAGAAGAAAGAGATGCCACCTTAATTACTCGGGTCAGTGACAAAGAAGGGTAGACGTAGATCAAGAACATACCACCAAGAATAGAACCAGTAACTCCCGTCAAGCTATTCCGTGTTCCAGTCGCCGACATGTTTCTCGGGTCCAATTCTCGATACACATCTGCCCAGATAGCACCAGCACCAACTTTGACATGCAATAAATCATTGTCGACAAGTTGCACTGACTTCATCCGTTGCATGTCAATAGTTATACCGCCATCAGCATTCGAGGCATATCGGAAAGGCGAGGTCCCTCTAGCAAGGACTGCAAAGTGGCAATGGTATGCTTTGGCGACGGTGAGAATCTTTGATACAGCGAAGGCATCTTGTGGCTCAACTCTACATTGAGGAACTGATTCTGCTTGGAAGTTGGACCAGAGATTGGACTTGGCTGACTGCCCGAAGAAGACTGAGCCGGGTAGGATCTCAGAAAGGTTCCGACACTGGTGAGTGAATCAGTGAGGAGGCTTTTGAGAAAGGATCACATGAAGACTTACTGCGCTGTCACATGGTAGTTGACCTCTGGCGAAGGGAGAAATGATGGAAAGTACCACTGCAGAGGCGATTGGCAACATTTCTGAAAAGGAATTGCCAGGAATACGGAGGGCTGGCGCGGTCAGTGATACTCCTTAGTCTTGGTGGCGGAAAACTCGGAAGTATCTTGTTAAACATGCAGCTTACCCAAACACACGAATCCGTGTTTGACGTCTTACTTTACCCCGCGTAGCACAGGATAAGAGCATCGTGCTTTAGAACTCCACCGCTAACCTTGTATGGTAATACTGCAGTCGTAGAAGCTTGCAACTACCGGTCCATCTAACAGGCAGTGCTGTAAAGATGATCAAGGGTAAGTCGAAGGTCACTAGTGCTTACTATCCTTCGATTATGTGAACCTGTACCATAGAAAGTAAATGGCGTGAACATTCCCGTTTCGTCAACCGCATATGAAGCAATAAATCACGCCTCGGTATGTTTCCTTCGATAAGTTGTATAGACCAGGTAGTAGCATGAGGCACAGTAATTGCTCCCTGTACGGGTGTAACAGTCCTAGCTCCGACTTATTGATCGTTGTCAATTACAAGGGTGCTTGACTAGTCGATTTCAAAGCAAGAAAAGTTGCTTCCGATTGGTTCCCGACACTACTCGGTCATCACAAAACTTCTTGGTAACACAAGTGAGAGTTACAGTAAAATACAGAAATTACTTACACCCTTGATATATTTTGGCCCCAAGGACAATATTCAGTCCTGGCATGGTCATATGTAAGCGAAGTTGGGTGTGGCACTCAGACTGCCCCAGGAAACCACAAGTTACTCTTTCCTTGACACCAGTTATCTGTACCACACTTATTGTCATTGTCTGATTGAAGTCATGGAGGACGATGAAAAACAATCCAAACGTCTACTCTCCAGTGAGGACTCTGAGAACATACCTGCAGTCAAACATAGGCATTTGAAATCCCGAGTCAAAACACCTCAGTTTATTCTTCTCTGCGTGGTATTTGAGATTGCACATTTCCTCCTTGTGTGGAGCGTATATGATGGAGTTCAGAGAGTGGGGAGTTCCAAGCTTCCTGACTTAGGCGGCCGTAGGTCATCAGCAAAATCGGGAAGTTCTAGAAGTGCGTACTGACTTAGTTTGCTTCAGTTCAAAAACTCAAGGAACAAAATGTGCTGAAGGTTTTCAACAATGACAATAAATGGACAGAGGATACCGAGTTCGCAAACAATTTTTGGATGCACGAATTAATGCCGAGTAAGACTGCCACTATTATCATATTTCGTGATGCTGAGCTTCTCTAACTGATATAACAGAATCTGCTATTCTTTCCTTGGATGCTAAATGGGCTGCTTCTCAAGGAATACCACCTTCGGCTCCAACACCAGGCAAGCAAAATGAGATGGTCTACCAGACCGACGTCTTCCACAACCTTCATTGCCTCGTAGGTGCAGCCGAATGAGACTATTTTCACGTCTGCATTACTAAAGTCATCGAATAGTATCGAATGCGAAAACAACTTCTTTCAAACGAATCACATCCCCACGATGGCCACATGCTTCATTGCTTGAACTACCTCCGACAATCATTCCAGTGTAATCCAGATCTGATGTTCGGGACAACTACGACTTATGAGGACTACGGACTACATGATGTACATGTGTGTCGAGACTACGATGCTATTTTGAAATGGGTGGACGGTCACAAGTGGGAGGGGTTCTGGGAATGGATGCGCGATGGATCGAAGGGGATAAAGGCAGACCCAACTTTGGCTGATCCAGAAAGTAAGAAGGTTCAATGAAGGGGAAGTAGAAGTCTCGATGTAGTTCCATTTATCGTGCTGCGATCGCTGCTGGGATATAGAGATAGGTTCATTTCAGAAGAAATCTTTACTAATGGAACCATACTTTATAGCATCTGAAAGTCTTGATACACTCCTGATCTGCAGGATGAAACCACTTTGTAATAGATTACCTTTGACGTCAGTGGCTAGCCATTCAAATGATTCTCCCTGGGAGAGTCTCCCACGCCACTTGGATTGCCCAGACTTGCGTATCACATTATAGTTGGAGGCCAAATATTTATAAAATTCACTATACTAAGTGCTAATTTAATTTACCAGATCACTCTACAAAATGGATGCAATCAACTCTATTTTCGTTAATGTTGCAGCTAACACGGTGGGAAATCGCTCCCCCCCCCCTTTTGGGTTGTTGCCCCGTGAAGGGGGTAAGCGAATTGCAATATAGTAAGACGTTTATGTTTCCTGAGGATAGCCGGAACCCGGCTGATTTGCATTGCCGCAAGGATTTTATCCCTGTAAAGTCCGTATGCTTGTACTCCCTGAACGTAATTCGTACAGACCATGGATTTAATACCAAGTAGGCTTGGTCGTCAGGATCTGACTGCAGATACGAGAGAACCGGTAATGCACAACCTGTACGGATGCCCGAGGACTTCCTTGACGACATCTAACGATCTTAGCGTCATGTACGAAGACAACGGCATAAATTATCGGGAATACAGGGCATTGGGAGACCTTTAGGCTCTCCGGCGTTCAGATTAAGGTGGTAAACTCGCTATAAGGCCCTATATTTCCAGGCCTTTTAACCCAAAGCAGTCTTTACGCCTTTGGCAAGGGCTACCACACCTTTTTAGGGCTTCCCCCTGTACTTACAAGGGAGTTTTCGCTAAGGAGGCCTACAATAGTCACTTGTTTAGCGTCCGAGCGCTATAGTTGTTCTACCAATAGCGCCATAACCCTAGAAGGTCTACTTATCCCTTGCGAATGTCTTATAGTGCCTCTTTACGTTAATTTAGGAAGCACTACCTAGAGTTACAGGGGATTATAGCGAGCGTTTGCCATAAATTCGCACCCTGTAGAGCACTAAGGGTCAAAATGCCCTGTATTCCCGATACTTTATGCCGTTGTCTTCGTAGATGCATGAATGCCGAAGGTGGAGAAACGCCTATCATTGCCACAATTTCATTATCATGATTTCCCAGTCAACTGAGGCATATATGGATTCGCTCTGCATTAGCGGTCATCATTCATGATGTCTCACAAGACCTCCAGGGTGCTTGATGAACTCACCGACACTTCCGTGTTGTGTTGAAGCAAAGGAGTTTCTCTCTACTCAGGAACTCTGCTGTTCACACTCCCCATTAGATTTTCTATTTCTTTTTTGGGAGAACTTGTACAATGGCCCCAAAGCACTATCGTTTCTTCTCTAAGTACCGTCTTCTCTCACAAGAAGACCCGAAAGGAGATGACAGTGAGAAAGATGAGCGCGTGTTTGCCCCGCAGCCACGATCCTCGAGACTATTCAGTCAACTGCTTCCATGGTTCTTGTGTCTCCTTTTCGCCAGTCTGTACGCTACCTCGATATATCACCCTTTACGTGACCCGTATCACGAAGGCTTTGGTTAGTGCTCTGCTTTGCTGTGTATTCTTCGTTAATAACTTCAGGCAATGAGCTGGGAGCTCCAATTATTTATGAAGATCGTAGGCATTTCCCCAACTCTCCTCATATTGCCAGAGACTAAGGTTCAACTTAGGAACTTATTTGTCAAACACGGACGGTGACAACTTCGATATCTACTCTCAGGATAATCCAGATGCAGATGAAATATGGAGGTCCATACGGATGGACAAAATGACAGCCATAACCGTAGAAGAATACTCTCGTGTCTCGCCTAGCAAGCAAACTGCTCATCTATACGGAGGTGAAGAAGGCTATGGTGTACTATTGGAGGTGTTTCACCAACTTCATTGTTTGGTAGGATCACATCATATTTTTGTAAACATAGAATACAATTAACATAGTTGCATTCTAGGACGCCATAAGACAGGAGTTTTATGCCGGTCCCAATGAAACCGTGGTGACCAAGGGATTTGCAGAAGGCGGTCACGCGGATCATTGTTTCAGCTACCTCGTTCAAACAATTTTGTGTCATGGAGATGTTGGCTTCATGACAGTGAGATGGCATGAGAAGATGCAAGCGTTTCATGCCAACTTCAATGTTCAGAAGAAGTGTCGAAATGTTGATGCTATTCGGGAGTGGGCTTTGGCCAAAGAACCAAAGTTCCATCCAACCTCCAGATCTTCTAGATAGTAGACTTCAAGGAATTCTGGAGAAAAGTTTAAAGAAATTTTGGCCTATTTTAATCATGTATCGATATTTTACCCTCTAATATCTGATTTTAACTCTCCTACGCCTGATTCGAAACATTGAAAAGTGAAATTCTAGTGGAGTAAGTTTTGTTCTACTCCACCTTAGTATTATATACCCTACAAGGTTCGAACTGGCTATGAAGACATTAGCCAAAGCCGGCTTTCTTTGCTTCTTGCGTTGATTTTCAGAGCAAGGCCTCAGTCGAAATGCTGAAAGGAATAAATTTTCATATTCTCACATAGCATAATGCAATCCCTCTTCTAGAAAACCGCAGAAGCTCTACAACTCGGTAGCAGCTCGCTATCAACGGAAGCAGTTCATTGCATATAAATCCATTTCACGCAAATTTCCCCATATGTGAAATTTCAAATGAAGGCAATAAGTACTTTGCATTCTTTTTTAGACTAAATCTCCCCATCTCTAACCTCAGCAGCTTCCACAATCTCCACAGCCATTTCAAACAACTATCCCGGACAAGAACCAGACTTTGAACCGCGTTTGCTAGAAGATGCTGAACGCCTTCGAAGATCAGATAGCAGCTCTTCTATTCAGCAAAATCCGTTCATTCAACAGCCGGTTTGATAGTAAGTGTCGGAATCACGCTTGCAAGCATCAACGATATTGGCATCAGTCAAGTGAGGTTCCGGCTCACGGACAGCGAGAGCCTCGATGTTGGCTACAAGTGATATTGTTAAGATGGTAGATAAACTTATTGTAATGGTTTTGTTTCTTACTAGTTGGCATGCTCATAACGCCAAGAGCAATGGCAAAAGCGAGGACGATCTTGGAGAACTGCATTTCGAAGTTTGGAAGTAATTTGATTTGAATGTGGATCGGAGTAGCTGAAGTTGAGAATGGTGTTTGGTTTGTGTGAGAAAGAGAGGTCTTTTGAAGCTTGTAATACTTGGAGGTTTCGCGGTGGCCCCCCTTTACCAATCACTTGACTTGTGTCCATAAGGTAACGAACATCTCTCCAAACCTTGATTCCGAGTCAGACGATCTGCGTCGTATCTGCAGTTTGTGTCCCTGCTCTTGAGATTCTAATCATACATGAAACTCTGGATTCATGCTGTCAGAAAGTCGGTGAATGTATTCTAGCATAGTGTCTCATCGTCCGGTGAGACATTGCCAGCGCTAGCAGGGGGGTCTCGCTTGGGCATAAAACAAATAACTAATTGTGTTTAATGACTAACTGCATTTATTTTTTTGGTATATGCTTTGCTTACTAAAAATTATTAGATGCGGCCGTATATCAAAAAATAAAAATTCAACTTTAACGAGCGATTCTAGCCACACCACAAGGTTAAAATAATTATATAGTTGTCAGGATATCGAAAATACTATATTATGTTAATAAATTAACTCTTATACTAGGTTACTCTAGGGGACTGAGCATAATTACGCGATTCTACTAGAAGCGATTACTCTAGTACTAAAAATAGGTGCGGCGCTAATCTTTAGGTATTAAATCACGCAAACTAGACTCTTTTTAGGATAACTAATAAAATTGAATTATAACTAAAAAACAAAGCTATATATAACTACCTAAAAATAAACTTTTATATAATATATTTAGTATTTAAAAGATTAATATTACTACTAGAATTAAGTAATTAAAGCTTCGCTAATCTCTTATACCTTTCGTTACCTTAAAAGCTATCACGGGCTTAGCCTTTATATAAAGAAGACTAGTAGTTCAATTAACTAAATAGAATTCTCTAAGGAGAAAAGAGAAGAGAAAAAGGAAGTAAGGATAAGAACTATATTCCTTAAAGTATCTAAGCTCCCTAAGTAATACTTAGTTACTCTATTAACTAAAGGGAGTATATTATATAACTATAAATATATCTAAGGTTATATAACCTAAGTAAAGGCTCTCTAGTTAAGTATATTAATTAGGTCTCGACTTATTATATTACTCCCCTCTTTACCTATAAATACTAGCCTTATAAATATATAAGTAAAACTTCCTTTTATCTAATACTCTCTTCCTAAGCTTCTAAAGCTAATATCTCCTCTAGTATAGAGTATAGCTCTTATATAAGGCAGGTATAGCTCTTTTATTTTATAAGTAGTTTCCTTAAGACTCCCTAGCCTTATCTTATATACTTCTTATCGAGGATCTACTTAATTTTATACTTGTCTTTATATCTTATAAGCTATAATTATAGCTATAAGTTATCTTAGGACTAATATAATAGCGGGTCTATTATAACTAGCTAGAGGAGCTTATTATAGAATATATCGTGGATTCCTAGAGATATATTAAGCTAGAAACTATAACTCCCTATAGCCTCTATTACTATATACTTAGTATACTTTATATTAAGCTTCTTAGTTAGTCTATTTATTTATATATTCTAGAAGTTAAGTTATATCTTATCCTTAACCTTAAACTCTAAGGCTTAGTTTTCTTCTAGTTTATTACTTCCTCTTAAAGCTATTAAGTTATTACTATTATAGCTTATATATAATATTATCTATTATTTAGATAAGTAATACTCCTCTACCTTCCTTACTAACTTTGTCCTAGAGCTAAACTAGTTCTATATAGTATCTATAAGATAGAAAAAAGGAGCTAACCCTTATAGAAGTAGTATCCCGGTTATTAATTACTAGTTTAGTATATAGTAAGAGGCTTACCTAGTTTACTTAGTCTAATCTCTAAAGGTATAAAGGAAGGTCTTAATTATCTAATTTATCCTTTCTATAGACTTATCTATCTCGGGATAATATATTATAAATAGTTATTAAGTAATCCCTAGTAACTTATATACTCTCTCTTATAGTACTCGTATGAACTACTTCCCTTAGTTAGATACTATAGCCCTTAGGAGCTTATATTAATAATAATAAGTCTTTATGAACTACTTTACTATTATCTCTATTATAATATCTCTTATAATCTTAAGTATTACTCTCTTTCCTAAGTAGTCTATAATAATTATTATATTAGTATACTCTTTACTTAATAAGAGCTCTATTATAAAATTAATTGAGATATCTTACTAGATCTAACTCGGATAAAGAGGAGCTTTAGGAACCTATAATAATAGTCCCTCTATACTTTATTTCTTTTATAAGTATTATAGTTTTATATAAACTAATATACTTACCTTAATATATTTAGCTAAAAGAATTACTATATAAGAGAGTACCTATAATATCTTATCCTAAGTAATTATATTAAATCGAGTTATATATCTACTAAATTAGTTCTATATAGAGCTCTTCTAAGTCTAGACTTATTATTACCCTAGAATAGTAATTATCTAGACTAGGATAATAAGTACTCCTTATTAATACTTTAATCTTTAAACTAGATAAGAATATATATTTCTCCTCTTATATTACTTTAATTATTACTTAATATAACTTATCCTTCTTAGGTATCTTACTATAGCTTCTTAAGCTTATCTTAGGTATAATTTTCTACTTATTACCTATTTACCCTTACTAGAGTAATCTTCTCTTAGACTTTATTTCTTAAGCCTAGCTTAGGAAGAGTCTCTTACTCCTCGAGGACTTATACCTTATCTCATCTCTTCCCTTAATACTCTTAGTCTTAATTTCTATACTAGGCTCTAAGACTAGAATAAGCTTCTTTTAATTAATTATCTTACTTATACTAGTACTACAGGATTATATCTTAGGGAAGTTACTTAAGGTCTCTAGTTTTAGTAGCTATAATATCCTTAATTATTAATATTTATCTTCTTCTCTAGTAAATAAGTCTTATTCTTATCTTAAGAATATATTTACTTATTTATTATCTTTCCCTAGATATATGAGATCTTGAAATTATATTATAAGAGGATTAGGGACTACTTTATTTACTATTCTATAAGCTTCTATACTATTATAAAGTATTCTAAGTTCTTATAATCTATTCGAATTTCGAATTAGTAAATACTCTTTAGTTTAGTATCTTATTCTTGAGGTAATAAATAATCGCTAGTATTCTTTATTATAGATCTTATAGTTATATTTATAAGGTTATTCTTCTTTAAAAAGAAGATATAAGGTTATAAGATACTCTCTTTATTAACTTATATAAGGATACTCTTATACTTTACTTAGAGGAATTTATCTTAAGATAGTTTCTTAGTTATAATTAAACTATATAAGTATTAGGGCTAAAATAAATATCTTCTTAAGCTTCTAGAAAGTAGTCTCTACCTATCTATTTATAAGAATACCTAGTCCTTATATATAAGGTTAGAGAGTAATTAAATAATCTCTAAGAATTCCAATAAAGTACTAATAGAAATTCTAAACCTAGAAGCTCTTTATACCTTAATTAATTTAGGGCCTCTTAACTTAGATAGCTTCGACTTTACTAGGTCTATACTAATACCCTTCTTAGCTTCTATAATAAACCCTAAGTACTTTATTAACTTAACCTTAAATTATACTTATTAATATTAAGTTATAATCCTACTTCTTTTATTATTAGAGGACTTTTATATATATTTATAATACTCCTTTCTTAACCCTAAAATAAACTAGGATATCGTTTATATATATAGAGTAGAACTTATCTAGGAAGTCCCTAAGGGCACTTAGTTAATATACTTCTAGAATATACTCGAGGTATTTACTAGGCTAAAGGGTTACTAGCTATTTATAGAGTCTATACTATATATAGAATACTATTTTTACTCTTCTCCTTTAGTAATATAAATCTTATAAAAGTAATTATAATATTAAGCTTCGTGAACTACTTCGCTTTCCTAATATTTCAAAGAGTCTTATAAATTAATAAGAATAGATACTAGTCCTTCTCTAAGCTTATTTAGTCCCTAATAGTTTATATAAAACTATAGCCTTTACTAAGCTTTTATATAAAAGAATAAGGGCTATAGTAAGAGAGTAGTTTACTTAGATAAACCCTTATCTAGTAGTTCTATAAGTGTCTTTTATAGTATTAAGAGCTCGTCTTAAGACATATTATATAGTAGTCCCTATAATACTATAGGCTCCTTCCTTTAATTACCTCTAACTTAATCTAGTAATTAATCCTTTAGTCTTAGAATAGTAGTAACTTCTCTCCTTTTACTAAGCTAAATATATCTAGAAAGTCCTTATACTATTCTAGGAGCTTTATACGAGGATTTATCTTTACTTTCTAAGTTAAAGCTTTCTAGATATTAGCTAAGCTAGCTAAGAAGACTTCTATATTCCTCTTCTTATTCCTCTTTATTAAGTAAGAGAATAAGGCTACTAAAACTTATATATAATTCATTTTCCTTAACTTAAGAGTTAGTATATTATATACTCTATTTTATACTAAGGTCACTAATAACGAGATAAATAATTCTAATCTCGAGCTATAGATTTATATATCTTATAAATATAGTTACTATATACCTAAGATTGTATCTAAATTAGTAATTCTAGGGACTATATAAAGAAAGGTATAAGATTTATAATTATTATTAATATTTATATTTAATACTATTACTTCTTTAATTATTTCTAGTATTACCTTATTAAAAGCTTTTATTTACTTAGGGGTAATTAGTATATACTAAAGGTTATATTAACTAGTAAAACGAGAATTAATTATTTTATATATTATATACTTAGTATTAATAAGAGTTTATATAAATACTCTTTATTAACTATTACTAATATAAGAAAAGAGAGCCTTTTTATATCTTTCTAAAATTACTTCTAAGCTTTCTAATCTAACTCTACTTCTATATACTTCTAATAACGACTTTTATTAGAAGCTAGTCTTTTCCTAAACTAGATAAGCTCGAGTTCCCTTTATCCTTACTCTAGCTCTTATCTAAAGTATTATTATCTCTCGCCTAAACTATCTTTACTTTCTTTAGAGCTATTCTCGGTACTTTTATATTCTTTACTTTTAGTTATTCTTTCTCTTTCTCTTTCCTCTATTTACTAGCTCTAAGAGAAGTACTTAAATATAGCTTTACTCTCTAGTTATATATAAAATAGTTATCTTAACTATATTATAAGTAGAGTCTCTCTTTCTTTTATTAATTAATCTTATTATAAGAGGCCTAATTAGGGGTATTCCTTAACTATTATTATAAGTTACTTAGTATAAGTTCTTATTCTATTAGTTAGGTAAGTGAGGTTATACTAGAGGGAAAGCTTTTAGGTTTCTTATTTAATTAGTTTAGATAATAAGCTTTTATACTCTTAACTTTAATAAGTTAGTTATTAATTATTTATAACTAAGAGTAATATTCCTTATATAGCTCTTCTTCTTTTATCTCTATTATTTCTTCTATAAGTTTAGTCGAGATAATAGCTTTAAGATACCTTTTCTTAATCTTATCTTACTAGCCTTATCCCTCTACTTCTAGGATTAAGTAATTAAAATCGCTTAAGAACTCGCCTAGGGAGTCGACTTCTATTAGACCTAGTTTAATTCTCCTAAGGCCTTCTATTACTTCCTTAGATCCTAGAAAGCTAAGTCTATTTACTTAAATAATCCTTTCATTATAAACTCTTCTTCCTTTTATATATATCTTAACTAAGGGTATATTCTACTTATCGCTTCTCTAGATAAGTATCTAAATCTATACTAGACTTTCTCTCTTTCTCTACTAATTACTTTATTATTAATTTCTAACTTCGCCCTTAAGAGTCCTTTAAACTAGGGATAATAGGCTAAGTCGTCTCTATTAAACTTATTAGGGTTTAGGAGGTAAGTGTGACGATATTCCACCTAGTCACCTGACCATGTCCCATGTCCCATGTCCTATATATCCCATATCCCATGTCCTACATGTCCTATATCCTACGCTACCACGTGACGCGGCTACTTCACTAAGGGAATCTGGATAGAGTACACCTAGGGAAATTTAGGAAGCTAAGCCTTATATGGACTAGCGTATTATAGGGTACACATATACTCCCATAACCTCCTATATTCTAGTCTTCCCTTCCTTAGCTTTGAATCGTCTTTATAAGGGACCTTCTACCTTACTTTCTAAGCCCTGAATATCGTACCCGTGATAGTATTCAAAGCTCATTCCCTTTAATCCTATAGAGGATTTCAAATAAACCAAAAAAAAAACACCCTTATTTAACTCCGAATAAAGGCACCGTTATGATTACGGAACCTTAGAATATAAGCTAAAGCTTTAGAATAACAAGAGTAACGAACTACTCTAGACCCTCACACGCTAGTAGTACGTCAGAAACCCCTGAAAAAACCCCCCCGAAAATCGAAGAATCCTATTAAAGGCTATTCTTTAACTAAGTCCTATAACGATAGGCACCTATAGGCTAGTAACCTGACTACTAATAGTAAGCCCTACCCTCTCGTAGGCCTTATATATACGCTAGTAACGAGACTACTAGGGAGGATATATAGAGGAAAAGTATAATAGGTTAACTTTCTAGGACCTAGGACCTCACGTGACTAGGAAGGATATCGAATTCTTAATAAGCTCCTATTAGATTAGGTTATCCCGTCGGTGACCCTTCCTGATCCGAATACCTTATTGACGTTCCGGGAGGCTTTATAGATGAATCTATTAAGGAAGGGTACTCCCTATTTATTAGAAAAGTCCTAGATATAGATTATCTAATTACCTCATATGATCTAAATAGCTAGTTCAAGGACCCTATTAACCTCCTTAAGGATATTAACCTAATTATTAAGAGCTACCGAGACACTACTATAAAGCTAGCTAAATATAAGAAGAGATATAGAGACGCTAAGGGTATTTTTGAGAACACAAAGTTCTAGAATACTAAGCTCGAGGCAGATATTAAGCGCTATACTATACTCCTTAATCGATTTATACTAGTACTAGCCGCTCCTATATAAGCCCCGGAAGTAGCCCCTGAAATCAACCCTCGAAGCTATAAAGGATCCCCTACTCCGTATATACTATATAGAGCCCCTAGAGTAGTTATCCTACTAGACTTAACCCTCTTCTATAGAGATCGTACGGTTTTCGACGACTAGCTAGTCCAAATTAAGAATAAGCTATAAGGAAACGCTAATATATACCTAACTAAGGATCTTAAGATTATCTACGTTTCTAGTAGACTTATAGGTGACGCCCTTACCTTAACTAACCCTTATATAAACTAGGAAAGCCCTTATCGGTATCGCTAGCTCTCGGAGATATACGATTACTTAAATGAGCTATACTCTAATCCTAATAAGCTATAGAACGCCTATCGTGACTTTAGAAAGCTTATACTTTGCCCTAGTTATGTGTTTTAGGAGTTCTATACCCGCTTCTTATAGCTATCTATAGAAGGTAATATTACTAAATAGCTTAAATAGGAGTTAAATAAGAAGCTCCTAGCTAAGCTCTAGGAATTAGTACGTGTATATTATAATGACCCTTCTATTAATATTATCTACTTTACTTAGTTCTATACTACGAACGATTAGTAAATCCGAGCTTTATATAATAAGGCTAAGGAGTATAAGAAGACGATAGTAGGAATAACTAAACCCTCTTCTCTATATACCCTATAGTAGGTAGTTAAGGAAGAGTCTATATCTACTACTATAGTCAAGTATGAACCCCCCTAGAAGCGTAAGTAATACCTTATAATAGGTAATCCCTTAATTATTAAGTACTTTAACTATAACGAGTTCGGCTACTATATCTATAACTACTCGTATAAGCGTACTATAGAAACTAAGGTAGCTCTATCTTAGGTCGAGCTAGGCTTATTCCTGCTAGAGGCTTATAGTAGAGGTTCTAATTCCGAGGAGGAACTAGAAAACGAGTACCCCTAGAGAAAGTCTCTACTTTAGGGGCTTATAGTATTAATATAGTAGAGATAGACTTGACTCGTCTAATAGGAGGGGATACTCTTATAATACCCTATACTATTAGTACAAATAGATTAGGAATCAAGTCTTCTTCCCTTATTAATACTAGAGTAAATAGATATGCTTTTATTAATACTAAGCTCGCTTAGCTTATAGAGCAATTCCTAGGAGTCGAGCTATAACCCTTTTCTTTACTATATACTATACGAGGATTCGATAGTAAACTAGTAGAGTCTACTAAGAAGTATATCGACGTACTACTCTTAATCGACGGATATACTATTAAGGCACCTATAATTATCTTAAACCTTAGAGACTACAATATTATCTTTAGTAGGAAATAGGCTATATATATAGATGTTCTAGTCGACTACCGGAGACGTAGGCTTATATAGCCTAAGAATAGTCCTAAGACCGTATAATATAGCTATATTATTAGTACTTCTTAGTAATAGCTAGAGAAGTAGACTAATAAGAAGTACTAGAAGGACATGAATTGTCGGGATACTATTATGAGTTATTCTTAGAAACCTACTATTCTTAAGTAATTATTTACTTTCCAAATAAACTAGAGAGAATTATATGAGTCTATAGAAAAGGAGCTTCTATAGCTAGATTAAGAAGCTATTCCAAAAAAGAAGCTAAAGAAGCAGGATAAGACCCTTAATAAGGAACAAATACTAGATCTAGCTATCCTTACTACTATAGTATTTAACTTCGTAGCTAAGAGAGAAGAGAATATTATTAGCCGAATCTCTATCTACGAGATTAATAAAGAACTTGAAGCCCGTGAATAAGAAGCTATCCCCGAACTAGAGGACTAATAACTAGGAGAAATAGAACTCTAATAGCTCTAGAGGATATTACCCCCTAAGCTTAAGGAATATACGTCTATTTTCTTAAAAAAGGAATTAGATACCTTACCGCTATATAGATTATATAACTATAAGATTTAGATCGAAGGTCTAAAGGGTACTAAGAGTATTAGATATTAACTACTACGCTAGTAGTCTACTTAGGAGCTTCGGGAGGTTAAACGCTTCTTAGAAGATAACTTAGTAAAAGGCTTTATTAAAGCTAGTTAAGCCCCCTTTACCTCACTAGTTCTCTTTATAAAGAAAGCAAATAGAGGACTATACTTCTATATCGATTTCTGTTACCTAAATAATATTATATAGAAGGATTAATACCCCCTCCCCCTAATTAATAAGACCTTAAGCCGATTATCTAAGGCTAAGATCTATACTAAGCTTAATATCTATTAAGCCTTCTATCATATAGCTATAGACCTAGACTCCAAAGAACTAATAACTTTCTATATCTACTATAGAATATATAAATATAATGTTCTTTAGGAAAGCTTAACTAATAGCCTAGTTATATATTAATACTATATAAATAATACGCTTTTCGAGTACTTAGATGATTTTTGTACTATATACCTAGACGATATCCTAATTTACTCAGAGGACCTAGTAGAGTATAAATAGTATATACGAAAGGTACTTAATAGACTATAGCTAGCTAGACTTTAAGTAGATATTAAGAAGTTAGAGTTTAAGGTCATATATACGAAATACCTAGGCTTTATTATCTTAACTACTAGTATTAAGGTAGACCCTAATAAGGTAGAAGTTATACGGAACTAGTAACCTCCTATAATAGTTAAGGGAGTATAATCTTTCTTAGGATTCTATAATTTTTATAGACGCTTTATTAGGGAATATGGATGAATCGTAAGACCCCTTACTATACTCACGAAGAAGGGTATTCTATTTAAGTAGATAAAGTAATACGAGGAAGCTTTCGACTTCCTAAAAGGAGCTATAGTTTCTACCCCGGTTCTATGATATTATAATCTAGATCTCCCTATAATAGTAGAGATAGATGCTTTAAAAGGAGTTATTACTAGCCTACTCTCTTAGTAAGACCCGGAAATAGGCCTCTAGTACCTTATAGCCTACTTTTCAAAAACTATACTACTAGTAGAGCTTAACTATAATATATATAATAAGGAAATACTTACTATTATATGAGTACTAGAGGAATAGAGAATAGAACTAGAAGGTCTTTAGGACACCCCCTTTAAGGTCTATTCTAATTACTATACCCTAGAATACTTTATAACTACTAAGAAGCTCTTACCTAGATAAGCTAGATAAGTAGAGCTCTTGTCCCGATACTACTTTAAGCTTATATACTATTCTAGGAAGTCGAACGAATGAGCTAACGCTTTATTAAAGAGATAAGATAAAGTAGACGCTTAAGGATAAGTAGAGGAGAAGATATGAACCTAAGTACTCCTCCCTAGAGATAAGATCGACCCTAATATAGTCTATAACCTCTAGCTAGTAGTAATACTCTACGAAGTTAGTTTATTAGGCCCCGATATTAGCCTAAAGAACTAAGCGTATATAGAGGATTACTTAGAAGTAACTACTACCCTTATTAGAGGTATGATTCTACTAGAAGAAAGTATCCTCCTAGATACTTTACTAGCTATATCTTATACTATAGTACTACTAGAAGCTCCTACTAAGTTTAGTAGTTTATAACTAGTAGATAAGATCCTATAAGATAATCGAACGTTACCGGAGTTAGACGAACTATATACTATAGTATAAGCTAAGAGTAATATCTAGATACTATACGACGGACTTCTCTTATACTATAGTAGACTCTATATTACGGATAACGAGATAATCACCGGACTCCCTTTATGGACTACCTTAATCTATGAAGCACATAATAAACCTCTATCTAGATACCCTAGACGTGTGAAACTCTATTAATTACTTAAGGAATAATATTACTAGCTATTTATAGGTAAGGATATCGATTAATATTATAGTAACTACTACTCTTATAAGAGATCATATATACTATGAGACAAGAAACCTGGTTTCCTTTACCTATTACCTATTCCTGATCACCCCTAGTAGTATATTACTATAGATTTTAAGAGTTATCTAGAAAGTAAAGTAGGGTATAATATAGTAGCTATATTCATAGACCGATTATCGAAACGCCTAATTACGATACCTATATAGGACACGATTATAGCTAAGTAACTAGTGCCCCTATTTCTACTATATATCGTATACTAAGTAAGTATTCTAGAGATAATTATATTAGATCGAGGACCTTAGTTTATCTCTAATTTTTGGAACGAATTCTATACTAGAATTAGTACTAAGCTTAGGCTCTCTACTACTAATTACCCCTAGATAGATAGCTAGATAGAGATAGTTAATTAATACTTTAACTAGAGATTACGCCCTTATATTAACTACTACTAGGACGACTAGGATAACTAGGTAGTGATTATCGACTACTAATAAGCCTCCCTTTAGTATAAAACTATTAGCTAGTCCCTATTTATAACCGAAAAGGGATATGAACCTTATACCGCTTTCGACTAGAACTCCCTTATAAAGGCTAACTCGCCGAAAGAGAAGCTTAATAGGGATAAAACTAAGGTATTAGTGAACCGATTATATGAATCGTAGTAGTTCGCTTAGGGTTATATAGAGAAGGTATAGGAATGATATACCATATAAGCTAATAGGTACCGCCGTCTAATTAACTTTAAAGTAGGCGATAAAGTATAGGTCACAATAAAGTACTAGAAGACTAATTACCCGAGCTATAAACTAGGGAATCAAATAAAAGGCCCCTTCGAGATTCTAGAGGAATATAGCTACTTATTCCTCCTAAAGCTACTAGAAACTATGAAGGTTTACCTAGTATTCTATATAGAGAAGCTACGGAAGGACCCTAGAAACCTTCTACTAAGTTAAGCTAATCTAGAGCCTCTACTAGTAGTTCTAGAGGATAGAGAATAGGAATACGATATAGAATAGATCCTAGCGGTGAAGCTAGTGAGAAAGAGGCTAAAGTACAAAATCTAGTAGGTAGGTTAAGACGAAGATCCTGACTAGTATCTGGCCTTAATACTAAGTAATAGCCCTCTAGCCTTATAACGTTTCTACGAGAAGTATAGCGATAATACCGAGTTACTAGGACCTCTATATAACCTTTAATACTAGCTAGATTATATAAGAGACGATATTCGACTATAACCATATAAGGACGACGATATACCTTCACAAGTCACATGACCTCAGATATATCCGTGATTATGTGATATATATGTGTACTATAAGAACTACCGAAAATACTAAAAACGATAGGGATAACGACTTTTCCTAAGCTCGAGGGCAAGCTTACTCTAAAGGGGGGGGTAATTATGACGATATTCCACCTAGTCACCTGACTATGTCCTATGTCCCATGTCCTATATGTCCTATGTCCTATATCCTATATATCCTATGTCCTATACTACCACGTGACGTGGCCGCTTCACTAAGGGAATCTAGATAGAGTATACCTGGGGAAATTTAGGAAGCTAAGCCCTATACGGACTAGCGTATTATAGGGTACACATATACTCCATAACCTCCTATATTCTAGTCTTCCCTTCCTTAGCTTTGAATCGTCTTTATAAGGGACCTTCTACCTTACTTTCTAAGCCCTAAATACTATACCCGTAATAGTAAGCCTTTAGTTATTTTATAATAAGGGACTAAGGATATATAAGAATTAAGGTATATAGACTAGAAAGGGTATCTATATTCGAGAAGGGTTTAGAGTTATTATATATTCTTTAATTGAATTAATTCATATAGCTAGGTTTACTATTAAGTTTACTTATTATATTACTAGTTCTAATAGTTATTAGAACTATACTATAAAGGCTTCTTATAGCTATTATAGTACTTCGTCTATTATCTTAGCTTTATATAGTTATTTATTTATCTAATTAATTACTAGGAGTTCTACTCTTATATCTTTATATAATAGAGGAGTCTAGTAGGTTTCTCTTCTTAAGTCTAGCTTAAGAAGAACTCACGACCTCTAATATTAACTAGTATACTAGTACTCTAGCTTCTATATATAATTTCGGGCCCTCCCTATTACTAGCTTTTATATACTCTAAAGTCTTACTAATATATTAGCTTTATAAATAGTTTTAACCTAGGTTTACTTCTAGCTTTATTTACTCTAAGCTTTATTATCTATATATAAGTTCAAGCTCTCTTTACTTTTAGTTTTCGTATACTCTAGAATCTTACTAATATATTAGCTTTATAAGTAATTTCGACTAAGGTCTACTTCTAGCTTCGTTTACTCTAAGCTTCGTTATCTATATATAGGTTTAGGCTTCTCTTTACTTCTAGCTTCATATATATATAATCTCTAGTTAGTAAAAATAAGAGAGAGAGAATTCTAATATTATAGGCTAGGCTTTTATATAAAGAAGACTAGTAGTTTAATTAACTAAATAGAATTCTCTAAGGAGAAAAGAGAAGAGAAAAAGGAAGTAAGGATAAGAACTATATTCCTTAAGGTATCTAAGCTCCCTAAGTAATACTTAGTTACTCTATTAACTAAAGGGGGCGTATCACATGACTATAGATATATCCAAGGTTATATGACCTAAGTAAAGGCTCTCTAGCTAAGTATATTAATTAGGTCTCGACTCATTATAAAAGCTCTTTACTTTCAAAAAAATTATTCTTACTACTTTCGTTTAGCTTATCGGGCTAGTAGAGTAGTATAGTAGGCTATAACACCTCTTATAATATTATTAAAATTAGTATTAAAATTAGTCGAATTAATATATAAATAACTATACTTTTAATAGACCTCAGATATTAAAAATTATGAAATTTTCGTATTAATTACAGCAAAATGAGACAAATTTTAGTAGTAGATTATAAGTGCGACATCTATATTCGCTTATTAATCAGTGAAGCCCTATAGGCCCTAAACGATACGCTCGGCCCCCTGGAGTAACCTAGCATAGGAGTTAAAGGATTTGTAATTATAATGAAGGCATGATTAAAAATCGATTTTTTTGGGGGTAGGCAGATAGGGAGATCCCCCTTACTAGCGCTAGCAATGTCTCACCGGACGAGGGATACCGGTAGATCATTCAGGCTTGATCTACGGCACTAGCACCAGATCTAGGGTACACCCCTTTAGGTATGCTGTGTTCATTGCAAGCTCTAAAGAGATAACTTGTTGACTACCACGAGCATGGCTACATACCTCCCCTGTTGAGTCATGCAGATGAAGACCGGTATCACGTACCCGTACTTGCCTTGGAAAAGTAAGCACTAAGTGTATCCATCCATGTTCAAAATCCAAAGAGCTACGCAATCGACCCCACAAGCATGCTTCAAGACCTTCTTACTTTAGACTCAAGGATGAAAATCAGAATCATATGTCACGTATGCATATTTGCCTTAAGGATAGTAAGCACTGAGTATGTTGTACCAAGCTCATATTCAAATGGGACAACTAAATGCATACTAGCAAGCATGGATATAGGGTTCTCTACTTGGGAGGGCTGGGTGAGAATCTTCCGGGAGAACGAAGCACAAACCTGGCTAGTGTTTACGCATGCTTGTCAAAAGTTTGACAGAAGTCATGACCTTCTTTGATAAGACTATCTTTACCCGGCTGAGAGTATCCACACTGAATGAATTGCCGAGGAGACTATCTGTGCCGCAAGCTTTGGCTTGTTTGAGAATCTGACTGCGGGGTTTATGGCGTTGGGAGAAGGAGGGGAATGATACTCGGATGTGCAGACCTAAGCAATCTTCAATTCATTCCTTTCTTCCACTCTTACAGCTATTACTTCACATTTCTGACCTCTCGAGTGGTTCTTTCGACAGAAATACACCCAGCATCATGGGAGACCGTGACCACTCTTTCGACTCATTCCAAGATGATGTCGACGACGATTCACACAGTCTTCTAGAGAAGTTTCAACCTCTTAGAAACAGGAAGCAATTCGGTTTTCTTCACGGTCGTTGTGGACATTTTCTGTTCATCCAATTCACCTTGATTATATTGTATACTGCAATGTTTCTTCTTCTTGTTGATCTCTTCATTGATCGACAGAGCGTCAAAAAGGATCTTGTCTACTGTAAGATAATTGCTCCATTGTCTTGAAGAAATACGGACACTTCTGACCACTTCGAGTAGCTCCTGCTGAGGATGTTGTCAATTATGAGCGCGTCCGCTTCAACGCTACTCTGGTGATTGATAGTCCCTACAACGGCGAACCTAGTCTCGAGGTAGACGAAGCTTGGACGGAACTCTTGCAATGTACGAGTACCTTAAAAACATTCCGCCCCAGGAAATAAAGGAGCCATTGCTAATAATATAGATATGAATATCAAAGTTTCGAAGTCAGACCTAGACAGAATTCATGCAGACTCAATTGGGGTCCCAGGCACAGATATGTACGTGGGTGGCCTTGGTGTCTATCATGAGCTACACTGCCTAGTAAGAAATCCGATGAAACTTGCCCATGCTATTCTTACTCAACAAACATCATAGAAACGTATTCGTCAATATACGTGGCAGGATTATTATCATGCACATGCCACCGACGAGGACAAACGACTCAACCGATTGCATACTGGTATCTTTCCTCCCACTCGTGTCGTACCATCCGCTGACCACAACAAGATCACTGTATCGATGTACTTAGACAGGCAATCTTGTGCCATGCTGATGTTTCGCTGTTTACGCTGGAATGGTCCCAAGACATGCCAATGCCACGTGCCGACTTTTCGCATGAACATACCTGCAAGGACTGGCGTCGTATCTTCGAATGGGCAGGGCAAAGGAGCATTCCTGAAGAGAAAATGAAGTCCTTGCAACATCCAATTTATGGTAGGTAGCTGGAATGACTTTTTTCTGTACCATGTGCTAAGTCAATGACTAGGCTCAGCATTTCCAGACGGAAGAGGTTCGGTGCTTGGAGCCAGCGAAGACCATAGTGCCAAAATACATGAGTAGGTAGCATGAAGAGTACTCCGAGCTGAACATGAACGCAATCCCTTGATAATCGGTATCAGTGGACATTTTATGGTAGAGCATGTAAATATAGGATTCGCAAAAGACTAAGTCACAAGCTGCCAAATCACCGAGTAAGAATAAGATCTAGAAGTTCTTAGTACTAGCCGCAGCTGGATGGTTACCTTTTCAGCTCAATTTCTTCTGTGCGCCTGAAAAGTTGTTGCCTACTTCCAAATGTACTTCGATGAATGGTCGTCGTTCTCTTCTGCTTGCTAAGTGTCGATCCACCAGGAACGCAGGGCACGACACGTAGTGAAACATGGTATGCAGTTGCGTTATAGTTGGTGGTTCTTATTCCTAGAAGGTAGGTCGACAGCACCGTGGTGTCGATGACTCTGTCGTCTCCCTAATTAGGACTAGCGTTCTGTATCATGTGATTCCAACCGTCTACTATATATTTTATACTATATTTCACCAACACTAAGGGAATATCTGCGGAAAAGGAGGCGAGCTAATTAAGCGACCCCTCCCCTGAACGAAGCGTGCATCGGCACTAAGTGTGACACGTTGTGGTCCGGGCCACAGGTGAGTGATAAGCGTATATTGTAACCTCGCCGTATATAATGAGTTTGCGCCGCTTTACTCCCTCAAGTAAGCCACCTTGTGA
This sequence comes from Hyaloscypha finlandica, assembly GCA_021399475.1. Taxonomy (NCBI): domain Eukaryota; kingdom Fungi; phylum Ascomycota; class Leotiomycetes; order Helotiales; family Hyaloscyphaceae; genus Hyaloscypha; species Hyaloscypha finlandica. The sequence goes on from JAJTUR010000195.1 coordinate 22,518, forward strand.
AACCAAACCTGGGCAACCCCACCTACCCCGCCTCGTCGGCCGCAAAAATGTTCTTCAATATCAGAGAGCGATGGGAGAATTACATCGGGCCATTCTGGGGAATCTCTTACGCCGTTCATTGTACGTTTTGGTCCCTAATTTATTTCATTCCCGGACGATTTACAGTATAGCTGATAATATCCAAAACAGATCAGTGGGAGGCTTTCAAGTCAGGAAATGAATTCAACCTCTCCTTTCGAGACTATGGATTTGCAAATTTTTATAAAGACATAAGTACGTTTGCAAGCTTCAGCAGATACCTCCTATAGCTTCTACCCTGCTTATTCGGGAACCAGGCGACCATTTTTCAGCATATGAAGATACCCTTTCAGTCCCAAGACTTGTTTCCGAAGCTAGCGGTATCGTCCTTGAGCTCGGCCCTGCGACTGGGAATCAACTGCCTCGTTATCAAGCGAAAAATATTGATATAATATACGGCATCGAGTCCAACCCCGCATTTATTAGCGTACTGCATTCCAAGATTAATCGGACAGGCTTGAAAGACAAGTATACGGTAATCCTAGGTGATCTCGAAGACGAGGCCATTCTGGAAAAGAATGGAGTTACCGCTAATAGCATGGACTGCGTCGTGAGCATGCAGGTGTTATGCTCGGTCAAGGATGGAAAGAAAACCGTGCAGGATCTGTGGAGGGTCTTGAAACCAGGAGGAACGATTATATTCTGGGAGCACGAGGAGAGTCGAGATTGGTTGACGCGTATAATGCAAAGTAAGAGAGAACTCTATTCCTGCGGCCGCCCCTAGCTTCTGCTAATATGAAATTGATAGGACTCTGGAGCTTGGTGTGGCCATTGTCCATCCATACGTGTCAGGTGGGGCGTCCAATCACCGACCTGCTGCTGAAGAATGGAGACTGGGAGGTGATAGAGCTAGAAACGGAAGGTAAACCATGGGATTTGATGCCGAGAGTCTGGGGTAGACTTCGAAAGGTGGCACACGGCGAGGGGATTCGATCTGCAGTTACGAAAAACCCTTCTTGATTATCCTCAAATCAAGGACTATAATAAGAACCAAAGTGGCGTTAAGGCGCCGCAAATAATAAATCCCTGGAGAAGTGATATGGTAGTGGATCATCGTATAGACATTCTGGAATTCAATTTCCTTGTACCTTGAATACTTGTTGCAAAGGATACATGGTGAGTCAATTTTATTGGTAGATAAACCGTCAGACTGAGCTTCTTGCTGCAGTATCCACAAAGTTGTCCAATAGTGAGAATCGACCGTTGTGCCACAATATGGCTTCTGACCCACGTCGTAAATGTTAGTTTCCCACTACCACATTTGATCCAAGAAAACTTTTATATCTGTTAATAGCGGCAGATGCATGGATACACGCTGTCGTGTGACAATTGATGTACAGAGATGTCCTGTTTAGGTTCACGCCGCTTGCTCGCAGCAGCCGACCAGGATTTAATACGCGCAATGCTCGCCACCCGTAGATGCCGAGAAAGTTTACCACAAAACCTCTACCAATGTTTGAACTTCGAGACGGCGGCCGCCGCTCATCCTTCGGCAATGTCGGAACATTGGCGGGGTCATGGCGAAGCATATACTCCCATGGAACTTGGAGCCAACCAGCTTTCGTGAACCGTATCCGAGTACGTACGACTTTTGGGGTCCATTTTCCTTTCCAGGTTTTCATATCATCAAATCACAACTAGTCGGTGAGTACTGATAGGGGGGAATTGCGTGATAGCAATTTGTGATTGTCGAAGGTCATAGGAATAGCGATCAAGCCTGCCCAACTCCCGGACTTTGTTTTTGGGCTCGAGATCGGATTGTAATTCTGCATCACTGTCAGAATTGAAAACTTTACAGCTTTGCTACTGCCAGACACCATGCAATTGCCCAAGTTCCTCTCCTCGTCCGCTGGACGCACTTTATTCATCTCCCTAACATTCTGGCTTCTTCTATTCACATATTGCCGAATACATTTCTGGCGAGATATTCACACCTCATTCTTTCAATCTAAGATTGCCTACGATTTCAAATACACCTTGATTCGTCACCAACAGGCACAAGATCACCTCCGCAACCTCAAGACACAAAGCAGCCATGTCACCAAAGGGTCTTTGCATCCAGATATCTGCGTAGCAGTTGTCACCGTCAAACGACAGGGTGAACAATACATCGATGCGGCGCTTGGTTCGCTACTGCAAGGGTTGAACGCATATGAAAGAAAGCAGTTGCAACTTATGGTGTTGTTCGCTGATCCAGATCCAACCATTCATCCGTCATGGAATCTACCGTGGCTGGAGAAGGCTGCAGATTGGACTGGCACTTACAACGTCAGCGACGAAGTCCATTCTCAATTACGCGAGTGGATGGAGCAAAGTTCTCAACGCAGCTTTTTCGAGAAAGAAGCCTTGTGAGTTACTGTTCTCTGCTTCTTTCGGGTTTTATGACTTCCCATAACGTTGATATAATGCTAACGGTATATCTCTGGTAGTGATTACACGTATGCTCTTAGTCTTTGCCACGAGACTTCAGCTCCCTACATACTCATGCTGGAAGACGACGTCATTGCAGCGGATTCCTGGCTTGCGAAAACTACGCAGTCCCTTCGCCAAATTGAGAAGAAGGCCACTGAGCATGACGACCCGTATTTCAACTGGTTCTACTTTCGGCTCTTTTGGTTTGAGCCAGGGATGCAATGGGCGACTGATAATGCTTCTTGGGTTCCACACATGTATTTCACTGTTTTACTCGGCACCTTTGTCGTATCTGGCCTGCTATTGCTTAGTAGAAGATACAAAGGAAGAAGCGAAAAATGCAGTAAGTTGGGTGCGTGGTGGATACCGGATGGCTGGACGATAATTGTGTTATCGTTGGTCACCACGCCGGCTTTGTTATTCTTTTCTTCATGGTTGGGAAGGAGGGCCTCATGCCAACTCGAGGTGTTTTCCCTATGAGATGGGGTTGTTGCACTCAGGCGATGGTCTATCCCCGCGACCATGTCCCACCATTGGTAGAATGGATTCATGAAAGGGATAAGGTGAGTATAGATGTGATGGTCGAGAGATATGCAGATGAAAAGAGATTGGAAAGACTGGCCATCGCGCCGCAATTGATGCAGCACGTCGGGCTAAGCAGTACAAGGGATTCCAAGGAAGAAGAATTGATGAGAATCAGAGCATTACAGTTTGAGGATCATGATGTTGCGAAATTGAAGAAGGATCATACCAAGTTGACGAGTCCTTGGTTGAGCGATTAGGTCTGTTTTACAGATAGAATCCAGCTGAGTGCAAATTTCCACCCAATCTCTTAGGAGACCAAAATTTAAAGAAGCTCTTCCAAAAGAACAAAGGTGGTAAACAAGCACGCAATACTCAAGCTTCAAGATATGTTCATGCTTCCCATACCTTAGATCAGAGAAAAGGTGACCAGGAGAGCAATATTGGATCGGTACAGAGCTGGAGCCCACTTTGATGATCATGCTGCTACCAAAACTGCCAGTGACATCAAGATAAACGGATCTGTATCTCATCAAAAACCGAACTCAAGCTCAACAGAGTTCTGGCACTATGAAGTTTCCTCGCAGGTGCAGGCCACTTCAAACACTTGTGGACCAAACCCAGCTGAAAGCGTTGCGGGTGGCATGCCGCTCTGCGGAACAGCACATTAATTCCCCAGTCGTGACCAGTAAGCTTGCGCTAACCACCGGATACAGTATTTAGACTCCTAGCCCCCCTTCAGGAGAATCAACAGACTTCACAGAAGTACCCTCGGCCAATCTCATGTTTCTGAGGACTTTAATTATTCTTTAGATACACCTTAAAAACATGGCCCCGACTTCTACATCATCTAGATTAACGATCGGGATTTTGCTTTTGTTTCTCTTGGTGATTTCGTGGCTACTGTGGAGCTTTGGAATGGATACCTACCTATTTGTGAAAGTATGTACACTTGCTTGTTGAACTTAACCTAATATTAATTTAAAGGTTCGCAGGATCTTGGGTCAACACCACTTGCAGATGTTCCAATAGCCAGATATTCCCCGCCCATGGCAGCGGAATCGTTAATCTCAAGTCATGGACTGCAACCACCCGACGCAACGATCACGTCAACTTTCCCAGCCATCACGAGTATTTCTTCCTCGACTCCAATCCCTGCGAATGCATCTGTGAGATCCGAACGGCCATTGATTTTATATGCGTACTTTGAGACGGAGGAAGCTCGATTTAACCTCGAGTTTTTCATCAAGCATGCCTTGCACGCACAAGCAGACTTTGTCTTCATATTAAGCGGGGAGAACGAGGCAGAAAAGATCATTCCTGTTCATTCGAATATTTGATACGTCAAGCGAGAAAACAAATGCTATGATTTAGGTGCATATGCGGAAACATTGTTAAAGGATGATCTACACAAGAGATACAAAAAGTTCATTCTGCTAAACGCTAGTTTGCGAGGGCCGTTTACCGTACTGGTCAGAGGCATGTTGGAGCGATTTGTATCTCAACAAAATAACAGATGAAGTGGAGGTACATCCACCTGTTTTTAGATCGTAATGAGAAATGCTGACACTTGCAGCTGGTCGGGATGACAGCCAACTGCTGGCCACAAATACACGTCCAATCTATGATACTAGCAACTGATGACATCGGGATGGAAGTACTTCTTTTTCCGCCTCCTGAAGCCGTCGAGAAAATGAAGCAAATCCCAGAATACTCCGGCGCCCAAAAGAAAGGGTAGCCCCCTTACCCAGGATTCAACGACTGTTTCCAGCACAAGATCCATGCAGTGCGTGCTGAGGTGGGCTCTTCGGTGCTCATGACTACGGTCGGGCACAAGCTGGATGCTATGATGGCTGCTTATCATACTGGCTACTTTGAGCAGTGTGACAGCGGTGCGGAGTTCTTGAATGAGAATACGTATTTTGGCATCAGTTATCATCCATATGAGACATTGTTCTTCAAGACGAATCGCCCGATTAACGAGAAGGTTATTGATCGATATACGGAGTGGACGGGTGCCAGGAACTATAGCAGTTATGACTTTTGCAAGGCTCCTGTCTGAGCGAGAGAAGCAGCGTTGGGGCGTGGGTCGGAGACATGAAATCGAAGGCGAGGACAGGACGACCCGGATGAGTATTATAGCCGACCTTGATTCTGTTGAAGCATCGTCGAATTTGTGTCGGACAATTGTGGCAGAGGTACAATTCAGGCTATCGACGAAGACTCGTTGACAAGGGAAGAACGAAGGATCAAGGTGCGAGCCATTAGCAGCGCTGCTTGAGCAGTAGTAATCTTACCTTGCCCCAGCCAGAGAAGACGCAATGAAAGCAGCCTAGACTAATGACCTTCCCAGAGTCTGAATATTGCAAGACATCTGGACACTAATATACTCCAGTTTATGTGTATAATTGAACCTTAGGTGAAGCTAATTATCTAGAAAGGGAAATAATGGAAGTATCTCAATTCCCAAAGTCCCTCGCAGAACCCGAATAATCGAAAACTTCCAATTCCTAATATATTATGCTCCACATGAACAATCAACTCTCAGATGAACCCCTTGGGATAGGAGGTGCTAATACAATGAAAGGCGCGCAATTTCCAATATACTTCACTTAACGGGGCAATTCGGAACTTCCCAAAATGATTATTCCAGCCATTTCAGATGCCTTTGGCTCCCGAATTGCTCCATTGGTCTAGAAAAACCTCCCACAGAGTAGTAAAAACTGATTTCTGATCTATTTTACTTAAAAATAGCTTGCTCCAGCTGTCACTAATAAATTAATCCTTGTGGATTACTGCAATGTCCTAGAAAGCCCTCACACATTGAAAGCAGACTTGTGGGCAATGTCTCTCACTCGATTCAGACATTTCATATTCCCCAGATAGCTTGTCCTATCTACTTCTAATACATCAAGTTCGTTGATTAAGTCGGATATCCCTACTGTCTATAAAGGAGTCTAATGGCCAACTGTAAGGGCGAAGGTAGTCGAGTTACGAACGGCGAATACCAGAGAAGAGAGCCCGGAACTCCATTTTGCCTAGTGCCGGCCGAGTGAAAGGAGTCAAGCAAACGAGAATAGAGTGATTGAGAGCATACTATTCATCCTTCGCATGTTCTGTTGATAGCTTGCCTGCAGAACTTGCCCGAGGGACCTTTATCGGACTGGCATGCAGTTGTGGTTAAAGAATCCCTGGCGGCTTACTTCTGACGACAAACCTGGAGACTAGCTACATTTAATGGCTATATTACTAATCTTGATATATGCGGATCGGCAGTGGCTTACATGACCTTTAAAGAATTTTGTTTCAATCCATTACTCGTGAAAGCGCTCTCATAATAAAGATATTCCCATTCCCAATGCCCTTAACTAAGCCAGAACAGTCGAACTGGGGCTATAGCTGTGAATTACTTCGTGTCTCTAACAAGGCAATGCGAATTGTTCCTGACACTCCTAATAAAATCAATTTTTTTACTAATCTATTATATCTCAATAAAAAATAGATAAAAAAAAGAGGTATCCTAATTACTAATGCCCTATATTGAATTGAAAGAATCAAAACTGTGAGTGGCCTCATTGTCCTGCAAAGAGTTGTGCTTTCTCGACTTTCAAAATCTGGATTGCTCTAACATTTCTGGCACAATTGAGCATTTGCTTAACTAAATATATCGTTCGCAGACTCCTAATTACAATGTACCTGACTAAAGCAGGACAATCAATTACAATGTACCAAACTAAAGCGGGACAATCAATTGCAATGTACCTGACTAAAGCAGGACAATCAATTACAATGTACCAAACTAAAGCGGGACAATCAATTGCAATGTACCAAACTAAAGCGGGACAATCAAACCTGTGAAAGCTTAAGGTCCTAGTCCGGTACTTTACCTTCTAACCTCCGAAACTAGTAATACAAGTAATAACCTTATATATTAGATTAGCGAGTTATATTTCACAATTGCACAATTGAATTTGATAGCGTGAGGATACGTTTCTCACCAAGCAGCGAATTGCTCTCAAAAAGTTGAGTTCGAGTGGTTACGAGCTGTTTTTCACTCAAAAATTTGTGAGAAAAAGGGGGTATGGTGAAAGTCATTGCTTTATTGTCCTATTGCTTTAAGTGACCTTGATGCGCCTTGCATCCCATAGTAAACGCCGTTCTATCCGATTTAGAAAGAAAAAAAAAGCTTTACTTGAGTAAATCGTTAATTTTCTTGAGCTGAAGCAATTCCTGAGAAGTAGGTCGTGCCCCAGCGCCTTGATAGCGAACAGGGTCTTGGCCAGCCTCTCTATGCAGCTCGAAACGATACATTGCAGTGTCCTTATCAAGTACCTCCTTACTAACGATCTTGTAGGTGCCATCGAACCTAATTCCTTCCTTTGGGGCGAATTCGGACTTGGACTTGCTACGCAAGACACGGATCGGATTACCAACTCTCAGTGAATCGAGGAGGAGCTGGGTACGGTAAGTAGGGGTAGGTGTCTTTGACTGCGTGCCACAATAGTGGATTGTCTATTTCTCTCGTTAGATAGGTGCGACGAACATGAGATAGAAAACTCACATCTCCCTTGTCCTCGTCGGCATATCCACCGTTAGCCAAAACAATAGAAAATGCGCCTTTTTCCTTCTCACCGCAGATACCAGGCTCCAACTCAGCATGGGCGCCGTCACGCATAGCGCAAAGCCGATTAGCAAACCACTGCCCATTGAGTAGACCATTATCGCCGAAGACCTTGGCCGATTTCTGAAAACTATACTCCTCAATTATACCAGCATTGTAATTGCGAGTCTTGCCGTCCTCCTTAGTAGATTTGAGAGTAACGAGGCCGCGGAGGAGAGACGGCTCGAGGTCGCCCATAAACCATCTCGAGTAGAGGACTTCGGCATCGGCGCGAAGGTGGGACGGGAAAACGCGCTGATGGCCTGGCTCTGCACCAAAGATAAGGTACAAGCCTCCAGAACCAAGTACGTTGGACTTCTTTACCTCGACCATGCTAAGGAACGGGTAGAATTCGATTTCGTGCAATTGCTCGGTAAGCTCAACAATTGCCTTGTCTAAAGCCTGCTGATCTCCACGGTTATGGGCCTCAATGCAGTATTGGATGAGGGTACGAGTATGTGCAAGCTTCTGCACGTCACCTCGAGAGAATGCGGCCTTCGGGCCGACCTTCTCGTACCAATCTGGATGCAACGATGTGTTTACCAGAGTCTCCGTGCGGGTAGGAGCCGACTTGGCCTTAGAACGCTTGGGCTTTCGCGCTGGAGCGTATTGCGTCTTTGTATCTCGCTCGGGGAGTTTCTCGTGGGCACGCGCATCGGAAGCAGGGTCGAGCTTAACCTTCTTCAAGGGAGCTACAACTCGATCGACCAGGGCATCGGCATCAGCAGTCTCATCACGCTCTAGAAAGCAGTCAGAAAGTGGCCCGTCGACTGTATCAATTGAGCGACGTACCCTTGGTCTTGCGTTTGCTTGCGCGAAGACTACTGAAATCAATGGGAAGCGGCTTCTGGATGGCGGCAAGTTGGGAGACCATTAGCTCATCTTGTTCGGATGTACCGAGGACGGGCTGGCGCGGAGTGATAGAATTCATTGCGACTGCAGCTCCTTCTTCTTGCTTCACAGTAGCGTGAGCGGTGTTGGTAGCCATTGCGACTGCTGAATGTTCTTGTGCCTGCAATCGTCGTCTCTTAGCTCTTTCTGCTTCCACACTCTCTTCGATCAATCGCTTGAAGTCCATTGTGATGTATGATAGCACATGAAAGTGCGACAGGGAGGGAATCGTGCCGGCACCGGTCGGTGCCAGCGAATGTGAGGGGAGGTGTTAGGAAGAAGCAGAGAAGGCCAGTACTTACAATGGTGGGGGTGTCGTCTGGGGAGACGCGCTCTACGGTGGCCGGATGTGTACGAGGCATGTTCGTGAGCAAGGTTGTTATTGTTCGCAAGAGATCGTGTCGAGGTTGAAGGAGAGAAAATCTGAAGACATCGTGGAAAGTTCTCTTATGGACGTCTCTGAGTGAATCCTGTGTTATATTTATTTCCAACGGCAGTCACTTCTCGAGATGAAGTCGTTGACCTTTCGCTTTCGAAAGGGGAGATGCGAATCGACCCCTCCAATGGCTTCCCAACCAGGGAAACCTGGCCATTGGCTATTAAGGATCAGGGGTGAGGGGAGAAGTCAAGGGGACGTTTGCTTTCTCTGGTGTTCGGAGTTCAGGAGTTGAAGGTCGTGCTAGGAGGATTTATGAATGATACGTTTGGTTGTTCATCACTCCTTCCAATCCTGAGACTCGGCCAGAGGCAAACCATCAAGCTGTACGTTTATCGAAGTTGCTTGACAGCTCGTGTCAAATAGCAATTGAAATCACAAGAGAATTAGGTCACAAAGCCTCATGGACAATTCTTCCTTTATGCATTTGCCATTCGTTATCCGGCTCAATGAGCAAAGGCTAGAAAACACCTGTATGCAGTGCAACACCAATCATCCCTACCCATTCCCAGACTCTATCCCCCAGTTGTTCAGTAGAAGGTCGATGGTCGCTTGCCAACGAAGAGCTTCGTGCCAGCTGCCTTGGAGACGCGGTGAGGAAGAGGGAATTTGAGGTCCTTGGTGAGGAGTTGCTTGATGTAGGGGCGCTTGACGTCGTCGGTCTTCTCGAGTTCAACAACCTTGAGGATCTGTTTGCAGTTTAATCAGTATGAAGCCAATGCATGGCAGAAGCTGCAGGACGTACGTGGATCGACCGGAAACGGGATCGATGTCTGGCGGCCATATCTTGGTACATAGCCTCAACAGCATCGGTTCTTGACATCTCACGGTACTCCTTGTACATGTTGTGGGTTCCGGAGCGGGAATCGTATCGGATCCAGATGCCAAAGTTCTTGACCTTCAATGGGCGCTTCTCGTGGATCTAACAATTGATCAGCTCCATCGTGTCCCAAGCAACCCAAATAACATACCACGTTCAAGCTAACGATCTCGCCGTTCGCCTTCTTGACCTTTCGGAGCTTCATCAAGAAGTACCAGAAACGAGACTTTGCAACCACGGTGTTTGGTGCAAAGATTCTCATTCGGTACAGCTTGGGCGCTGGGTTTGCCTCGGTGGGCAGATGGCGGCCAATGACCTGGTATTCTGTGAGACGACCTGTAGAATCGAGTCAGCATTTTGACTCCAATTTGCAGCCCAAGATGTTTCTGCTGATTGTGTGGAGAGAGGGGTGATGGGTCCATGATGTAAATAGAGATTCGAGCATCGAGGTAGGCTTCCTGGGCACAAAAGCTGGTAATCATTCGGTGCGAGTATCCCAGCTTCCCGCAGGCCGGTAAGGCGTATTTCCGACATGACCAAGATGTGGTCCTGAGAATACCACGACTGAAATGATACTTTTCAATTCCATCCATTGATGTCACAAATGCCACTCCCAATCCTCTCCGAAAGTGCCAGCAGCGCTTGTTGCCCATCTCGGTAGCATTATCTATTCTTCCCTCGCACTCCAATATGTTCCTCGGTCGAACCAGGCCATGACGGTGTCGTGAAATAATTTTGATCGTCCTCGACAAGTCGTGATTCGATTCGTGCACCGCCCTGGGAGGAGAAAAGAAATCTAGAGCTTACCCATCTGCTCGATATTAGCAAACGATCAATTTTCCCTCAATCCTAGAGGATACTCACTGTGATTGATGGCCGTGGTCGATGTCGATGTTGTCGCAAGTCGAATTTCCTGCGAGTTCTCCTTCAACAAAATCTCGCGTGTTAGCGTAGGGCTTCATATTTTCACTGCCCTAGCGAGCCGCCTTTCCAAATTCGGCTAGCGCATCATTTGAGCCTCAGAACGGTCCTGCCTCATGGTAAACAAGCATGACGAACGAGACCGACCGTTGAGGACCAGAGTGTCTTGAATTTCTGTCGGATTGATTCAATCACTCATGCTCTACCTCCCTTGATCAACGTGTCACTCCAGCTACGATAAGGGAGACCTCATGCTCATAATGCGACACGACGCTCTCTGAACGTCATCTCAAACCTCAGGTTTTCACAACCAGGCTCAGCGGAATCACGAGAAATCTTCATGCAATTCATGATTTTCAACGATTTATGACCTTACGGCCAGCCACGAGACGAACGAGATGGATCCCATCTTTGAAGGCTTCAAGAAAGCCTATGAGGAAGGCAATGGCTATGATCTTTCGATGACCCTTTCTCCCGTGGACCCGGATGATGCACCTGATAGACTTTACAAATTCTTCAGAAGCACGAATTTTGCGCAAGTCAAGAAGGACATTCAGTACCGGATTCTGTACGACAGCGCTACGCCTTTCAAACTGCCGGCCGAGGAGGGCAACGGATGGGTTGAGGTGTACTTGGCTTATTGGAAGGCTGTTGGAGAGATATTGAATGCCGAGAATGCACCGAAGTCGAATGCTAAGGTGAGAAAGCATACTCTGGAACGTTAACTTTCTTTCCTGTTTGTTGAACCTCTCACAGTTGAGATAGACAGCTGCGCCTCTAACTCCTCCAAGTAAATCACGTGACTTCCAACGTCAATCACAGAATCAATTGCATTACGTTAACAAATTGGGACACGTCATACTGACATCTTCACAGGAATCATGGACGAAAGTTTACGATTCGTGGAAGGAGATGACGAATGCTCTCATCCGAGGTTACACTAATTGCGGATTTGAAGCCTGGACGGTGCCTTGTCTTTACGTGGCCGGCAAATATATGAGAATATTCGCAATCAAGGCGGATGAGGCGACAGGTGCTAGCACAGGCTCGGTCAACAATTTCCAGGATGATTTCAATCCTGAGGCAGAGAAGAATGAGAAACTCGAAGATGCGGCGAGACAGCTCAACCGAATCTTCACTATTTGTCTCAGCGATAGGTCAGTATACGATCCATGAAAGCTTTCAATTTGTTAATCCTGCGATAGAGCACCGCTCGACGAATCAAGGAAATGGGGTATATATAACATCATTAACTTGTTGTTCAAGACATACTTCAAATTGAACTCGATCAGCTTGTCGAAAAATATTTTGAAAGCAATTCAGGCGTATCGAGGCGACATGCCAACGCTTGATGTCTTTCCCAAGGCACATCAAGTGACGTTTAAATACTACGTTGGAGTCATCTACTTCCTGGAAGAGAATTACGAGGAGGTTCGTCAGCGGAACACGTCCAATTAATGCCAGGATGCTGACACCCCCTTCAGTCCGAGAAACATCTCACCGAAGCCTGGCAATTGTGCCACAGAGACGCCATCCGCAACAAAGAGTGGGTGAACGCCATCAAGCCTCGATTGCGCTCTCACCGAGTCACATCCACTAACATCCCACAGACTCATCCTGACCTACCTCATCCCATGCCACCTCCTCACCACACACACCCTCCCCACCCTCACCCTCCTATCGCCGTACCCGCGCCTGCAAGAGCTCTTCCTTCCTCTCTCCCGTTGCATCAAGAAGGGCGACCTAGCAGGCTTCGACGCCGCCCTCGTCGCCGGTGAAGACGAATTCGTAAAACGCCGCATCTACCTAACCCTCGAGCGCGGCCGCGACATCGCCCTCCGAAACCTGCTGCGCAAAGTCTTCATTGCAGGCGGCTTCGAGGAAGCGAAGGACGCCAACACACCACCTGTGCGACGGACCCGCATCCCCGTCGCTGAATTCGGCGCTGCGATAAGTCTAGGGAGCAAAGAGACGATGGACAGCGACGAAGTCGAATGCTTATTAGCGAATATGATTTACAGGGTATGGTTGAAATCCCCCTTTTCATTCAAACCCTATGCTTTTTGCGACGAGGTGCGCGGTAGATGCCTCAAGGCAGCCCCCCTTATCCGCCCCGCCGAGGAACGAGAACCTCGATTGCCGACCGTGAGTCAAAACCAAGCTGACGATCGCAGAACTTAATGAAGGGCTACATCGCGCGCGAGCGCGGGATCGTGGTGCTGAGTAAAGGCGGAGCGTTCCCCGGGACGGGCGTTTGAGCCCCTATCTTGCGTTCGTTTTCATGCGACGGCGTTGGTGGGTGAACGGTAGTGCTTTGCTTTGCTACCCCTGACTTGAACGGCGATCAACATGTGCAACAATGCAAAACGAAAGAAGGAATGAAACTGCTCGAATTTGGCCGAGCAACGGAAAGGGGCTCGGTGAGCGGATGCGGATGGGCTCACCGTCGTGCACTCACCCTAAACAACTATACCTACTGCACCGAAACATCAAATCAAATCAAATCAAATCAAATATCAATTCACGGATGTTCACACCATTTCCTTCTTCCGCTCGCTCCACATCCTGCAATGCCACCTCCAGCATCCCTCATCCCACCAACCCCTGCCCACCAAAACTCATCCCCCGCTCCACCACAAACCTCACTCACCCTCAAAAACACCACCACACCCCCTATCACCGAAACAGCCTAGCAGTGACTCACCACCACCCCCCCTACCTCCACCCCTGCCTGGGAAGGAAGGAAGCTCTCGAATTGACGAATCGCCTCTCTTGAATTGTGTGGAAAGCTCGAGAAGCTTTCCTTTTTTTTTCTCGCAGGGGGGAGGGGCTGAGTTTTGGTTTGCATGAGCATGGGAGGGGGGAGGGGAGCTAATGCATGCTCTTTGCTGATAAGAGGAGTGATATAAATTTCACGGCCTGAGATGGGATTTTAAGGCTTGCATGTATTCTAGTGAGGGTTTGTGAAAGTTCCATGATAGTTCGCGATTTTTGGTGATCTCAGAAGTTTTCACCGGGCAAGGAATGAAAATGGGATTCAAGTGAGTGTAGAATGGATAGATGTTTCTATTGATGCTGCTGCCAACTCGTTGCTTCTCCTCTCTCTCATTCTCTGTTGCAATCTGGCATGTCATGTTCTTGCAATTTTTCGCTCCCCCTTCTCGCTGGCACCCTCTCCTCTCCCAGTTCCAATAAATGAAATAAAATCAACTCGTTGAATCAACCACCTTGATATGACGAAAGTAAATAGTACAAGCAGGTTTTTTTTTCTTCGCCTCCCTTTTCTCTCGTTTCTCAACTGTTCTGTGCAGGAGATGGAAAGACAAAAATAATCAGAAAAGGAGACATGATGATCGCTGGAGAAGACAGGAGGTGGCAAAGTCTGAACAGCCAGCCAACCTAAGCAGATAGTAGACACCAATAGATAGACAAGAAGAGTAGTGATACAGATAAATATATGAGAACAAATCCGAGTCCTCTCCAGAACGCCGACGCCGTGGTATCAAAGCAGATTAAAGCCCCATTTCCCCTAGTTTATATAATTTGTGTTGGTGCTTTGTTGTTTTGTGGTGGTTGAAGAAGGGCGTGAAGCGAAGTGTTAGTGGAGCACGAGACGCAGTCATGTGCTGTATGAGTAAAAAGGAGAGGAGTCATCAATGATGTGTCCTGACGCTTCGTGGGGAGCCTCTGTATTTGCCTCGTCAGCCTCACTCTCATCGGAAGAAACGCTCGCTTTCGGGAAAAGTAGGAAGTGGAAAGGGGCGAGGCAACAAGACTTACGCAATACTAGCCACATCATCAACGTGATTGCACAGCGCGACGAAGAGGTCGAAGAACAGCTGCGAGCCGCCGGCCATCATCTCCATCTGCATGGTACCGCTGCGCTTGAAGGTGCCGCGGCTGCGGATGATGAGCGCGAGGTAGTGGGCTCGGAGCTTCGAGTCGGTGTCCGGTGTGTTGGCGTAGGCGTAGCGGGCGGAGGTGAGGATTGTGCTGCATTGGATGCCGGATTCTATCATATGTTAGCATCATTTTTTGATTCAGAATAAAGTTGATTTAGGGCTGTGGGAACTTACGCAAACCCTGCTTCCGCAACGCAACACGCTTCAGCTCGTCCAAACCATATTTCTCCGCCGTGCAATAGATGACTGTATCCTTCAACAGCTCGCCATCAACACCGTGATGATACACCGTGCTCTCCACGCTGCCTGCACCTCCTTCACCCGTCTCCAACTCCCATGTGTTTCTTCGCTTGTTGTGCACGAGTCGTGGATAATAGTCGCCTTTGTAGAGGTATTCGAGGACCGAGGAGAAGATCTCGGGCTCTTCGTCCGGAAGTGTGATTCGCTTGGCTGCCGCTTCCATGAATTGTCCGCGGCATGCGGCTTGGAAGAAGGGCGATGTGCAGAGGACGTCTTCGTGTGCGGCGAAAAGTCGTTGCTCGCGACCAACAACGAGCGTGACTATCGATGAAGTTAAGGTACTATTG
The DNA here is from genome assembly GCA_021399475.1 of Hyaloscypha finlandica. Lineage (NCBI taxonomy): Eukaryota > Fungi > Ascomycota > Leotiomycetes > Helotiales > Hyaloscyphaceae > Hyaloscypha > Hyaloscypha finlandica. Next base: position 37,747 of record JAJTUR010000195.1, read on the forward strand.
AAATAAAACGTCAGCGACCGTACAACATTTCGTGATTTGACGAAGTCAGACTCACCTGCCCGTGGGAGGAGCTTCCTCGGCCGGAGCTTTGCGGGACCGCTCGTGGCGGTTCTTCGACACGGCATGCTCTCGAAACGACGACTTTGACGACTTGGTCCCTCGCCGGCTTCGCGAAAAGCTCTCGGTCTGTGATTTATTGACGTTTCGGCTGAACATCTTCGGTCGCTATCCTTGTCGTACCTGTCGTGATTATCGTCGATGTCCGTATTCCGCACGTTCTCGCGATGTCTCATCCGATGTGGTCGTGGAGTGTTGCCGTCGAAATCGATGGATTGTCGATGCCTGCTGCCTGGAATTGATTCAGGAGAGAAGGAAGGAAGGTTTGGAAGGGGGGAGGGACTATTATATAGCTGCAGCGCTGCCTGCAACAGGCAAAAACGCGGCCTGAGCAGAGTTTGGCCTGGAAGACGCGTCTTGGCCGAGGGGCGCTGCAAGCACTCTCCGCGCATTGGACGCGATAAAACGTGACCCCGAACGTGACTCCGAGGTCACACATGTGGCTGATTTGCTGCCCCCAGGCCCTGGGAAACTGGTCCCAGCCGGCCGGGATTCCGCAGGAAAAAGGTGTGGTGAGACGGCACGGCAGGGCAGGGCAGGGGATGTTGCTGATGGGTGGTTGTTTGAGCAGCACGGTTGCCGGCCTGTCTGCATCTGAAAAAGAAACACGAGGCAAACGGACGATTGCGAGCGAGCCTTATGGGGGCAACAATTTGAGAGAAATATGCCTCTCACAGTAATGCAGCATAATTGCACTTGCTTTAGTGATGCCGATCGCGAGTGTCAGCTTGACTCAAGATCCTTGAGGGAGAGAAGGAAGTTCTCCGGGGAAGGTTGGCCTTCACCTGGGCGGGGCGGGCTATTGGCCCATTTTAGCGGCGAGGCGAGCTTCTAGTGTGGACTCGAGGGACGACCCCTGAGGATGTTTCTTCCCCCTTTTCATCCCCGATTCCCGGCGAAATGGCGGATCGAGAGTCACAATCCTTCCAAGAAACCATAAGTGTGGTTACACCGAGCTCGATGGGCGTTTCTTGTTATCCTTTTGGTCGAGAATTCCGCTTAGGCCAGCAGTGGCGTTCCCATGTATTCAGCCTCACATAGAAGGCATCACCCACCAACCACCCACACCCACTTCCCGCTCAACTTGGATTTTGGAGACCTTAATGCCACAAATTCGAAAAATTAATATGATATTCGCAATGTTCCGAGTATTCTCATAATCCTGGATTTTTAAATAGAATCTTCCAAAGACTTTGAAAAATCGAGAAAATTTTGGTGTAGGCGTGGGTGGGAAGGGGTTTTGGGCGGTTGGTGGTGGCCCTTCTATCAGCCTCACATATCAGCCTCACATACACAGCCACCACCACCGTCGCTGTGTGACTACAAAAGCACAATGGCCACCTCAAGTTTCAAGAGATAGGTCCCCACTTTATCAAATCGATTCCTAAACATCGAGGAGAGTGGAATTATCGCAGACCCCGGCGGCTGAGGTTGAGAACATCATCAGAAGTGGCAAATGTTCACACATTCCCGCACAAAGGCTCTCAGCAGCCTCGCCTGGTCTGTAGCCCCGTATCACGATTGCGAGTACATTGAAGCTTGGAAATATCCCAAGGTAGTTTGTCGTTTTTGTTTCTCTATCGTTCTTTATACAGAAGATACCAACCTCCTTTTAGGGCTTTTCAACCCCTCCCGGTCTTTACCGGCTCCAAGATTCCAAAATCGAAGAATGGCTTGCGCAAGAAGGACAATATGCCATACCTACGCATTCATTTCTTGATACCAAAGTTGAAGGTGGTATCAGACTCATCATTTCCGAGAGGGAGTATTACCGAACCCCGAGCTTTTCCATGAGCAAGGAGTCGTATTTGCGAGTCGAGGAGCATTTCAACCTTCCACAAGCAACGCTTCATGGCCTGACTAACGAGAGCGGGCTGTGCTCTCGATTCTTGGACTATGACGAGAAGATACCTGGCAAGCTTTCAAGAATTGGTAATCGCACGCCGGTCCCATGATTTTCAGGACTGATACCTCGGATGCACAGGAATAATCATCAAAGCGTGTCAAAAGTATCAGATCGGGAATTATGGCCTGTCTATGTCTCACGATTTTGCTACAGGCATCACCACTGGTATTTTTCACGGTACCGGTGTAATGATCAACAGGAATGATTTCCCAGCATGGCAACACTGCCCATCCGTGGAGATATTCGATCTCATCAGCGCCGTCCCACACCTCTGGGATCACCCCATGCTTCTCCCCACCATTCTTCTACAGCACCATGTTTACCGCACCGAGCACTTCTGTACGATCCAGTTGGGCGACCGAGCTAACCATCTCCAAAATCAGCTCGGAATGTCTCGTGCTGGTCGGTTGAATGGACTGCGTGGGCCTTATGAGGTTCCTGCCGCTGATAGACCGATCAAAGACACGAAAGTTAATCTGCATAATTTAACCGGTGAGATGAACACAGTCATCATCGAGATGATCGGGTTTACCCATGTGTCGAACTGGGAATGTGATGCTCTTGACTTCCTGTCACGTACCATGGACGAGATAGCGGAATCGCGCAATCTAGGTCCTCAAACCGGCACGAAAGAGATACGAGAGTGCATTGAGCATCTAGACTCAGCCGCCAAGGGATTGAGGGGGCATAATATAAACCAGCGGGATAGGGTGCAAGCAGACTTCAATGTGGTAAGTCTCAATTTTTCTTCCGTAGATCCTCTCATGATCTGCTCTGACGATGTTGAAATAGCTCTGCACTCTTATCGCCCAAATCGACAACAGGCTCACTGCCAAGATGGCAGCAACCAGTAGCCGCGACAGCTCGGCCATGAAAACATTGGCATTCATCACCACACTCTTCCTCCCCGGCACATCCGTAGCGGTACGTCCACCTCTGCCGCTCCCTCTTACACCTCTCCTAACATATCCCCAGACGGTCTTCAGCACCGGCTTCTTCAATTGGCAATCTGCATCTCCACCTCGTCTCCTTTCACCATACTTCTGGATCTACTGGGCCTTCACGATCCCCCTCACACTCCTCGTAGCCTTGAGTTAGCGGCTCTGGTGGGCGTGGGAGAAGCAGCATTTAGATCAGGATGTCCTCCTTGAAATCGAGAATATTGAGGACAGTGCCGCTTCCGTTAGTTTAAATAAGGGGAAAGAGAAGCTTCGCGGGAAAGGTGAGTTGAAGAGTCTATGGCAGGCGTTGAGGAGACGCCCTGTAAAGAAGGGGGAGATGGAGAAGGAGACCTGAGGGGTTTGCTTGCTTGACTGGTTCCGGTTTTATTGGCCAAGTGGTATGAACCCCGTGAAGCAGAAGCGGTTCCCGCAGACTCAATACACGATCAGACCGACTCCGACACTGTCACAAAACCTTTAACGCTAGAAGCTCCCCTGCAGCCATCACAATGCCATTTTTTCGAAGGGTCATTTTCATATTCCCCAGAACCTATCCTTTCCTCAACGCACACCCGCTACCTCTGAAACCTTTCTACGGCACTTCGACATCCCCGGCTGGACAGACCATTCATCGCAGCGGAAGTGAGAAATCCCATAGTTTAGGAATATCAGAAAGTAACAGATGCATCCAGATCTCCAACAGCCAAGTGAGTTGGCCATCACATCCAAATCACTCGCTATCCCCCCCGCGAGGACACATCAACAAGCACACACCAGCGTTAAGATCCTGGGCAGCATAGAAATGGACAGATGCCACCTCAGATCTTCGGCATCCCACTTGACACCGGGTTTAAATGTTGTGCTATCCTCTTCTTGGAGGGTACTTCGGCGCTAACTTCAGATCATCCGATGGTTCTGCTTAAGGAACATGTGTCTCTTGAAGTTTTTGTAGCTTTATACCTTGTGGAGCATGTGATTCGACAGGGTTTTCTGCGGACTTGTCAAAAATGATATTGTCCAAAAGACTAAGCTCGAGTATCAAGGACTATTCGCAGAAAGGCCGGAGCCAAGCCACAAATGTCCGTATCAGTGAAGGTCTAAGGTTTTTCCACGTATATATTCTCCTATGGCTCTCTCACATCGAATAGTAATTAATTCGTCTGCATTCCCAATAACTTGATGACATCAGTTTGACGAACGCCTCTTTCCATTTCACATCATTCCAAAAACACAGCTCACCCCAAACTCTCCAAAACTCGAACTTGTCGTTTCCATATAAACACATACTCGTGACCGGCGCCGCATTTGGAATTGGCAAAGATTTATCCGAACGTTTTGTGAAAGCTGGAATCAAAGTCACAGCTGTAGGAAGTCCGAGAAGACGGGACAGACTAGACGAGTTTCTTAGCATTGATGGAACAAGCAAAGCCGGCAGAGTGGCCTTCGACTTGGCAAATACAGGGAAAATATCCCAGTTTGTGGCCAAGTAAAAACCCCGAGTTCTCCATTCAATTGCCATTCTGGGTCTGACACCCATGAACCGTCACCAGCACATCCCCTGATATCGATTGCCTTTTACCGAATGCCGGTGTCCAAGGAACATATGGCTTCTCCAAACCAGATTCAGTCGGCCTCGCCGCATTTAACTCTAAGATCAACGTTAATTTAATGAGTTTCGTTAGGCTTGTCCAGGCTTCTTGTAATTCTTACTGAGTAAGAAGACGGATGATAGAAGCATTGTTTTCTGACCATACCCATCTCAAGAATAAGTCGGTGAAAACTAATTAAAATAGCACTAGATCTCATCTAGCAATAATTCATGAGGTTACGATGCCAGCATATTCCGCCTCGAAGACTCCCTTAAACGCCTTCACTCTCTGTCTCCGAGTCTAACTTGGACTCAGCAAAGTGAAGGTCATTGAACTTTCACCTCTGCCTATACAGTGTAACTCTTCCGGGCCCTGTAAGTTCCGATGGTTGTGACAGCGGAATTGGATGATTAAAGTCTAACTTTGCGTGCCGAGACGCACCCTGAAACGAGACAAAACGTAGGTACTTCGAGTTCAAGCGACTAAAAAATCTGTAACCGTATTATATTTCTATCTATTTTTATTTTAGTAATATTATATACCTCTCCCGAACAACTCTAACCTATTAATTCGGAAAATTATTATCGTGTCGTCGCTACCCTCTTAAATTAATAGAGGGCTTTCCTTTCACACTATAATAGACCCCTCGACTCGTAATACTACCCTTAAGCTTTTTCTACCTTTTAAACTCATAAAACGATTAGATATAGATATCCAAGTTTTATTATAACGTGGTTTATTAGGACCTCGCGCAAAAAATTTACATACAAAAAACGTCCGTACATAACCGTGCACTTTAATGATTTATTAATAAAAAGTTCTAAAATTAAAAATTAGGTTAAATTATTATATAAGTAACTTAGATTTTTAGATTTTAAAACGCTAGTTAATTTTAATTAAAAAGTTATTAAAGAAATAAAGAAAATTTAGTAAATACAAGGGTCTTTTTAAGCGAATTAATAATTAAAATTAACTAAGGTCTAAAATTAAAAATCTAGGTTATTTATATAAGATTTCTATACTAAAATTTTAATTTAAAATTAATTTTGTTAATAATTAAAGAAGTTATCTAGGATGGCACGGACTTTTTTTGTATGTAATTTTTTTGCGCGAGGTCCTGATAAACCATGTTAATAGTAAAACGTTATTCTCAGTCTTATAGCGGCCGGGACGCGCTATCCCTTCGTCTGGCAAGAAATGGTCCGTACTAGCAGGGGGGCCTGGCTTAGGGTGAAAAGGCGTGCCTTTGCTTAGAAATTTATTAGTCATATATCGCGTTTTCGCCCTGAGCCAGGCCCCCCTGCTAGTACGGACCATTTCTTGCCAGACGAAGGGATATTATAACGTCGCCGCACGGGCTGATACCTCCTCTAGTTAAGCGATCAAGGATCCTGGTTAGCCGCGGTGTGGTTATAATAATCCCGGTAAAATTATAATAAAATCTGTGGCTACAACGTTTGGCTGCGCGTGGCAGATCTTGCCGGAAAGTCCCGCTTCCCGATATCCTCCGACTAGCAAAAAGTGGCAGCCAGCAACCATCACTTCCGGCTTTTCACTTTTAGCTTTTCCCTCAAACTGTTTTGCGCTCTGCTTGAAACGATTAACCGCTTCGATTCCTAGCCCTGGCCTCTAAGGGGAATCCGCTCTCTTGCAAGATTGCTAACGAATTCGAAGATGACCTTAATGATGACAGAGTCCGTTAGGGCTGCAGGAGTGCCGAAAGGAGCACGGTATCAGCACGCCAGACTGCGATGATTAAGCCAGGACATTAATAGCAGCTCAGATGGTGGCAACATGGCAACTATAGCGAGCACAGCAGCGGCCCCGACGACCAAGGACGATACTACCCACGACTTATGAAGATGGCACAATGAAGATGGCAGATCAAAGAGCGTACGATGACGGCGGGCACGACGATGGCAGGCATCGGCCATTGCAAGGCATTCGGCATACGCATTGCAGAGCAAGCACGATAGAGGAACGTCAAAGAAAACCAATGAAGATCTAAACATTAAATCTAAGTTACTATATAGTAACAGGTCGCAAAGCTAGCCCGAGCTTCTTTGCATTCTTAATCTTTCAACCCTAGTTTGTCGTGTCTCTAATCGCGGCACCACTCGACCTTCGGCTCATCGCCAAGATACTCGGTCGACGCCATCGAGGTCCAGACCAATATTTTTGCTTACAGCTATCAAATTGGGAGAGAATACTTTCCATCGTCCTATCAATGTCCTCACTTACTATCCCCCCCCGGTTCAAAGCGCCCTTTTGCCGCTATCTCCTTCCACACCTCACACCACCAAAGGCACGCAATTGAGGGTTCACCGCTTCCTAATTAGGAAGGACTGAGCTTCTAATTGCTCTGATTGGCTGAAAATGGGGTGAGGAATGGTGTGAGTGCAGCTTGAGAGTGTGGGAAGACAGTGGCAAAAGGGCGCTTTGAAATGGGGCGGGATAGTATTGTGGCTGATGCGAACTACGAAAAGCGGCAGACTCCGGTTCAGCTCCCAAAAGCAAAACCGAATCCTGTCAGATCAAGCTTAAAGTTCCATCTCCCTGTAGTCCCAATCCTAGCGAACAGATACAAAAACTCTCTGCAGGGCCCGTCTTAGGATGCCTATCCATTACTATCCCCCCCCTTGAATACTTACAGTGGGTCCTGGGATAACACCACTCCTGCACTGACCAACTCAAGGGTGTATGGCCAATAGCGATTCTGGAGAGCACCTGATATTTCCTAGTTGGGGGTTATAAACGAGGTTTCAGGGTGGCGTTACTAAAGGACCCACTATAAGTATTCAAGGGGGGGGATAGTACAAGAATGTCACATCTATTAGACCAGAGTCTTATTACTGCCTTTACCCCTCCGTCCTCCTGCTCTATAGTCGGCGTTCCGCATTTTAGTAATCCGCCAGTTGGCTCCAAAAAATGTGACGTTTACCCACAGTGCTACTAGCCAGGCTAGTAGCCTGAGGGGTTTTCGTGGAGCGTCAGTCCCGGACAATGTCCTTCTGGCTACGGTTACTTTACTAATCCCACTTATACACGAAATGACGTACGAACTCAGCCAGCCCTGCGTTTCTGTTGCAGATCGTAGGTTCAATTTCCATGTCCAATTACCTCTTACTATCTAAATGAATTATATAGAGACCTTATATACTCGACCTGGATGGGGGGTGGAGTCGTTCAAAATCGATATTACTCTTACGATTCTGGCAAGTCATCTTATATCGACGACTACGTAATACCAATATACTAGGAAGAGAAAGATATTAGTCTTTTTGCACCACCTATCGAAGCCGAGTTATACACTCCCTTTGGTCTTACTACACCTCCTAGCTCACCCGTAGGTACGACGAGTATACCCACATCTCGATCGACTTACGACGGCACTATATCAAGCCTACAGACAACTATTAGGTTAGGGAGTGCTACTTCAATAGCCCAGGCTTCGTCGTCTAAGAAGTCTAGTATTGGAATAGGGGTCGGCATCGGATTAGGAGGCGGGATAGCTATTATTCTTATCAGAGTAGTAGTATAGGTATTCATCTCTCAGAGAAAGAAGATAGAAATGGAGGTAGTAAGGAGTATGTCTAAGTATCCGGAAATCGATAGCACAGCGGTATATTGAAGTGAGCTTCCGGAGAATAGTAGTAAGTAATCGCGTAACGGAGACAGCGTGAAAGAGATACGTTATCTAAGATGTGAAACCGGACTATTGCTTTATATATCTTCACTAGAATAATACCAACCAGAGTGTTTTTCTCGTGGCGGTCCTAGTCTAACGCCTTAACTCTTCATACTACGAGTTCTGGATGGCGTTTTTCCAGAGCCTTTGTCCAGTTCCGACCGGGAGGCTTCAGGGGCCGGTCGGTGAGAGGCCAATGGGGGGTAACTCTAAAGGCTATAAAAGGGATAAATTTCATTCGTATCAGTTATCCAAGGTTAGACATTTGTAATAAATACTTAATAAGGATATCCTCCTCCCACGGAGTGAGGTATTATTAGCTCTGGGCCTTCTCTTCTATCGAGCGTCATCCGCGAGCACGATGATAGAGTGTAGAGTATGGGACATTGCCATGATCTGCAAGAGCACGGTATGATCTAGGCATGCCAGGAGGTACGCCTTGCGCTAATACTTGACTGGCTCTGTCCATATTATCCTGCCGTCGCGATGGTGATGTAGGAGGAGACGAGTGACGGCGCTCTAGCGCCCATACACTAGCCACCTGCTGATAGAATTCGAGAAACCTGCTCTTACGCCACGCACGTGATTAGGCCTGAGAATAGTGGCTAAGAAAAATATAGCGAGCCCGGGCGTGAATATAGTATATTATAACTAGGCCAATACGTATTACTAAGCACTAATATATGTGGCCCCCTCTATTTATACCGGCGTAACTCCCGGACTATATTCTTTTCCTCTCTAAGTATCTTTAGAATTTGGAATTATATTATTTTTTAATAGAACCTTTCCCTAAATACTCTGAATTTTGAAAACACTTTAATAGTCGCGATTAAATAGGGGAGAATAGCCGAAGTAGTAATTAGTAGCGTAATTAAAATAATTAATATAGCCTGCGACGATTCAGTACTTCTATGTAGTACAAGCTAGAAACTAAGGGCTTTTATACTCTTGGGCTAAGACTAAATCACGACCTTCGATATCGAGACCCCGATAACGCTATTACGATACTAATGATCGAGATCCGACAAAAAAATTTCACGACGTAATCCTCTACTTTCGACCTCCTCTTATATATCTTACCTCGTTCAAATACATACCTACGACTAGAGGAAAGGGCTAGGAGAAAATATAAAGGGGAAAAAAGCGAGTTATAGTTATAGTCTATAAGAAGGCTAGGGAGGATTTCGATTAGATGTTACGGGATAAGATATCCTAGTTACTAACGACGGCTAAAAGCTAAGAGTAGGGCAGAAAGATGATCTATTCTCTATAAGAGGGTTACTAGCTAAGTAGCCTCCTCTCTAGCGTCGGCTAATATAGGCGGCTGATATAATATTAGATAAGAAAAAGAAAGCCGCAAATAGACTACCGGGAATACTAGTTAATATCTAGATATATAACTATTTATATATAAAAGGGGGCCTAGGATAAGAGGACCTGAGGCTACTACTATTTATCTAGAAAGCCTTTTACGCGAAGATATAAGTATAAGATAGAGGGACCTAGGGTATTTGTTTATTTCTTTCTAAGGTAAGGAGCCGGGTACTTATCTAGGGAAGACTATTAATATACGAAGGATTCACTTATAGAAGAGGAGGGGAGTTTTGCTAGTTTCTCCTCTTAAAAAGCTGACCTGCTTTATATTAGCTATCTAGTCTATATAGGCCATACTATATAGTTTAAAACTAATAAAGCACATTAAAAGGGTAAAGGAAAAAAAATTAATAGTATAATTAATTATAGTCTTTTCTTTATTACTAAGTAGTCTCCTTAAAGAGAAATAGTTAAAGAAAGTAGTATATTAATAATAACTTTATAGACTTGCTAAGAAAAGAAAAAAATTCCAAAACTATAAATTCGTCTCGTAATAGGGTGCGTCTCGCGACGCAGGGACAGACGTTACATGGGCGACCATGGGCGTAAAATTGGAGTGCCGCTTGATGAAATTTCCGAGAAAGCGTATGAGCTCGCGTTAACTGGAAAGGGCCAGATCATTATTGGCACTGTCGGTCCTGCGGCAGTAGGTGGTACGGCCGAGATGCTCTTCGAGGTTGTTGGGAAGCGGAGGATTGTTTTCGAGTGGCTTTCTAAGATCATGTTACGAAGGTCTTGAGGTGGTGAAGGATGGCGAGGCAGAATTGAAAGTGCGCTGATGTTAATGAGTGGGCATGAGAATTGAGAGCAAGATGACGCTGCTAGGCGTGACCTGTGTATTCAAGGGAGTTCCTGGCTGATTGGGTGGCTTACGTTTCACTTCACTAGACTACAATTTCCTTGAAGTTCTTCCAGTCGAAGGAGGAATGCGGCAAGGGGTCTTGAAGAACCAGTGCGTACACTAAGCCTTATCCGGAAAGCTGGCTCACCGAAAAGGGGCGAAAAAAAATTGGGGGGGGGGGGCACACATGGGAAAGCCGATGCTTATGGACTCGAATCCTGTATTGTCTTTGACTAGCCTTTAAAATTTCAGATCATTTGCCGAACTCAACTATGAGGTAGACTAAGGACCACGAATTTACGCCACAGGACCTACTGCTGCAAGACATTTACCACATTCTCGGGTTCTTTATGTCTTGCAATTATCACGCCCTATATTCTACGCCACAGATACACAGGATCGAAGCATTCCACCGTAGGCTCTGTTAGTCTTCATACTTGCTGTATAAGGTGTGCTTTTCATTAAAAGCTGGATATTTGTCTTGACTCAAATTCAACTCTACCACAGAGGTTTTTTGGGGGTCAGGCTGTCCACTTGAGCTATTTTTTCGGTGTCCTGGTCAAATTGTTACTAGGTTTTATTCTTGACTCACAGCTTTAGAATAACACATTCTCCACTTACTCGACAGGAATGAGAGGGGAATCGACGGAATTGATAAGTATTTATGAAGATCTTGCCTGACAATTACATGTTATTGTATTGAGATATCGAAACGTCCTTTTTTTTTTGTCTATTTGAAAATGACAAACAGCAGGGTTAGAGATAATGAACAACACATGAGTTTTGAGTACTCTCACAATCCCTTTCAATATACCTACAACCCTCAACAGCGTCACGATACTCCTTCCCATACTTTCACCAGCATCAATCTCGGTCTTGACTTCATTGCACAGCAACCTTACATTCAAACTTTGCCCCCCAGCAACACAGCAGTTACAGAATTTTATGGAAATAGGAGCACCACGACAACAAGAGCAAATGCCCCACCTTTGGCTAAGGTTGTTCCTTCGGGAGGACGAGGTGCACTCAGTCTGCCCAAAACCTCTTCTGTAACTTCTACTTCTTCGAATAATCCTTCTTTGGCATGCAATTATCGTACATTATTATCAGCTCCCATAGCTTTGGTCTCGACTCAACCAGTAGAAGTTATCACACTGGTAGATAAGCCAAAGCCTTCGCCGTTAGTCACCTTCCTTTCTTTTCTCTGGCATCAGAAACCAATCTCATCTCTCTTTGCTGCCATTTCTCATGAATCTCGAACTGTTTTATAGTGCCTTAAATCAAGAGAATAGTCGCATGTTCTGCAACAAGCTATCGAATTCGAATCTAAACACAGGCTTGGTCGCGAAACGAACCTTTCCAAAACTGTCTAGTTTACTCGGCCATAACAACCCTCCTGAGCCGAGATCGATGATGGGTCAGTTCAGCGCAAGAAAGTCGGCCGGTAATCAGAAGAAGCACAGATGTCGCGTCTGCGAGAAGCTTTTCGTCCGTCCGAGCGCATTGCAAATACATATGAACAGCCACACTGGTGAGAAGCGTGAGTTCCAATACCTCTTACGACCGCTAGAACAACTTTTTAACCTTTTGTACAGCATTTAAATGCGAGGTTGAAGATTGTGGAAAATACTTCTCCGTTATTTCGAATATGCGTCGGCATGGAAGGATGCATCAAGGTCAAGGCATTCAGCAGCTTCCAAGTAGATCCGATAGCGAGCTCAAGGAGATTTAGGTTCTTGTTTTTCTTATCAATTATAGGAGCGGAGCACCGCTCTAGAAATTTGAATAGAAAGCCGTGGAACATTTCCTGCACTCAAGTTTCAGTTCATTTCTGGAACGATTCTCCTCCATGATGATATAAATATGTTGTCACTTAGCTTCGACCCACTCAGATGGTTCCCTGCTGCCACTAACCTATCTTAGTGCTGGATCCATATATGGTTTATTTGACTAAGGTTTGGTAGGCTGGTCTTGTAGTCGTATCGGCGTCAATTACAACTCATCTAGCTGAAGTCGAGCAGCTCGACCGTTTTTTAACCAACGCACTGAACACTACAAACTTGTAACCCAACCCTCTATCAGGCCAATTCCTGTTCGTGGTAATCCATTGTCTGATATAAATTTGTTTTTTTCTAACTAAATTTATACGAAGCTTATATCACGTCGTTGCTTAGAGAGCTTATCGTGTTTCTTGTGCTCGAAAAGAGGTCATTTCTGTGTGATGTCGAGTGGAAGCTGCATATGCGACAACATAATGTTGCGGCCGTAGCTCAGAGCCGCGTGACCTTGCTGTAGCAAAGTGTGATAGGTACAACGTGAGGCTTGCTTGTGGCTCAAGGGTCCAATTTCTATTCGTGGAGGCCCTTACACCTGCCATATCGTCTCTGCCTGCCCCCGTAATTTCGTTGTCCCGTCAAAATTTAAGATTAGGAGATGCAAATCCATGGGAACGGTAAGTCCATTCCAAGCACAAGGAATGGGTCACTGAGGGTATAAATGAGGCTAGCCGAGCACCGTTTAATTATGGGTGTAGGCATAAAAACGCATTCCGCTAGTTGGCCTTCTAGAACTCGCTGGATAAACGAAATAGCCAGGGAAGGCGCCAAGAGAGGATCTGGATTGGTGAAAGTACGAAGAGGCTTGACCTTAGACTGAACGAAGGAGATATAGAATAGAAGTGTTGCCATAATTTGCGGATTACTCACCAGGCGACGAGAAAGGTGTGTCAAGAGCCCCCTCTTTTGAATATCCATAAAGATCAAAACACTGAACGACTTGTCTTAGTAACAGCCCGGTATGAGCAAAGCAACACAGCCTTTTGCATTCTCGTTGTAGTCAAGTGGAAATAGGAGTAGTGGCTTCGACGTATATATCAACTTTGAATACCACTCTCATTGATATGATACACCGTTCATCTATATATCTCCCTCTCGCCCTCGTTAGTCCCCTTATTTCTGTTCCTTTATAATTTAAGTAAAGTGCACTCAACTTCCAGGGAGCATCCGGAACTCCCTATCCTTTGCCAAAATGAGGGGCCAAAAATGGACGCTCCTAGTTGCGGTGTATGGCATTCAAGTTGCTCTAGCTAGCCCTTTTATTGGTGGTCTAGGAAAACGAATTCAGTCCATTGTAACGGTCACCGAGATTCAATGGTTGACGACTTCTTTCTGGGTGTGTCAATCAACTACTTTGGGATCGAGTTTTGTACCACGGACGACTTCAGCAAATCCACCTCCACCACCAGCCAACAGCACGGTCATCGATCCTGCCCCACCACCCGCAAGCAGTTCAGTAATTGTAACTCCACCTCCTCCAGCAGCCAGCAGCTCAGAAAGTCCTCCATTTCCACCACCAGCAAGCAGTTCAATAGTTACACCTCCACCTCGAGCATCCAGCAGCTCAGCAAACCCCCCTGCCCCACCACCAGCAAGCAGTTCAACAGCTGCAGCTCCGCCAGCATCCAGCAACTCAGCAAGCCCTCCTCCCCTTCCACCAGCAAGCAGTTCGACAGTTGCACCTCTACCTCTAGCATCCAGCAGCTCAGCAAGCCTTCCTGCCCCACCACCGGCAAGCAGTTCAGTAATTGCAACACTACCTCCTCCAGTAGCCAGTAGCTCAGAAAGTCCTCCATTTCCACCACCAGCAAGCAGTTCAGTAATTACGACTCTACCTCCTCCAGCAGCCAGCAGCTCAGAAAGTCTTTCATTTCCATCACCAGCAAGCAGTTCAGTAGTTGCACCTCCACCTCCAGTAGCCAGCAGCTCAGAAAGTCCTCCATTTCCATCACCAGCAAGCAGTTCGACAGTTGCACCACCACCACCTCCAACCACCACAGCAGCCACGCCATCATCTTTGGCCAGTTCTCCTCCATCAACAGCGCCATCTCTTTATCCGGCCACCTCTTCTCCTGGCTTGCCTTCTTCTTCAAGCACTCCTGTAACTAGCTCATCTACGAGGCACCGATCACGCTCAAGCTCAAGAGCATCAAATACTGTCACGTATTCGTATGCTTGTACTGCAGTACCCAGCTCGTTCCACATTATTGCACAAGAAGCTGGAAAGCCTATGCAGTATCTTTCTGAAGTTGATGTCCCTGGGTCAAATGCAGGCGAAAATTTTTATGGCTTTGAGAAGTTGCCATTGACCACCGACATTGACAGTGCGGCAGTATTCAACACGAACAGCTACCAGAACCTGGTCGCGGAAGCCCACATCAGCGGCATCAGGGGGCTTACAACTGTCTATGGAGCAGTCAGAATGTCGGCATTGGGCAATTCGAATTTCCAAATGTATCCATCAAATCACCTGGCCCCAGACATGCTGAACTATACCGTCTCAGTCGACAGCCAATGTCTTCTATCTCTTGCTGCGCGAGGCGCAAGCATTTCTTCTGGTACTACTCTCCGATGCTCTGATACCTTTGAATAGTAAACTGACTTATTTTCAGATTGCAACGGTGTTCTTGCCGTGTTGACGCCCAGATTTCAGTACAACCGTGGATCGACTTGTAACGTAGTGACCTTGTATGCTGTTGAATATCCACCAGCTGTTATCCCCAACACCGCTAGTTCGTCAAGTTCATCCAGTTCAAGCTCGTCCAGTTCTTCCAGCTCATCAAGTTCATTGGCCATCACCTCGACTATTGTTACAGCACCTGCGACTACTACCGGCGCTGTTGCAACCCCATCACTCGCCGCCTGCCAGGTTGCACCTTACTTCAAGATTGCGGCCACCGAGGCGGGAGTCATGAGCGGAGACCCCCCTCTGGACCCCCAATACCTGTACGATCCAATGTCGAACGACGACGACAAGCTCCAATTCTCTCCAGATATCAGCGATGGTGCCATATTCTCGCTCTCGCCTACGGGTCAACTCGAGTTCTCCGTCACGGACCTCTGGGGTACACAGGTTATTTTGTTGTCTGACCAGGATGCTCACGTATGTCATATCCGATCGATTTCCCGGCTCCTACTAACAAAATTTGTAGAATGCTGGTAATGAAGCCATTTTCTTCTCGACGAGTACTTTTTATGATATGTACTCGTATCTTCCGGTTATTGCTTCCCTGAATGCCGACTGCTCCATTTCGATGTTACTACCATATGACGGCGCTTCTACTCTCCAGGTAAGCAGGCTCCGAACAGACAGATCCGTCTCCTCTACCGTTCCATTTCTAATCGGGGGTTTTTTTTAGATCTGCGAAGGAACTTTGTTCCTTATGCTCTCTCCGAACCCCGCATGCAAAAACGTCAACTTGGACATTGTGCCATACACGCCCGGATCTCCTTTCAGTGCGGTCGCAACTACTACCGCGATTGCTTAAGAAAACCATCGCAGAGCAGCGGCCGACACCAATTCGATTCCCATCCCTGATTCCCACAATCGCCCCGAGGAATCGCCTTGTGGGAAGATTATGAATAGAGTCTGATCCTGAAACAGACAAATATGAGAAAATTAGATAATTGAAAAGGGGGCTTTCGGAGCGGGCGTTTTATTTTTTAACTTTTTTAATGTTCTGTATGCAGCTTGTTTAATTCTTGAGGGCCGAATAATTCTGAGGCCTTGCTTCTGTGTACTTACATCTTTCTAAATTGACTGACTACTTCTCCTTTATTTTGCCTCCGAAATTTGCATTGCGAGAGTCTTCTCATCGAGTCCGACCTCGGGGAAGATGATTTGTATCGTGTACATTCCTGGTCTCTCCTGGTCAAGCCCCTTACTCGTTACCTTCTCGCTTAGCGGAGTCAAACATTTCCCCAAATATGCACAACAACCACATTTAAATTTGAGAAAGACTGTATGGTATGGAATCATGAGAACTAAGTATCTCTTCAAGTTTGAAGAAAAGGAAAGTGAGTTTCAAGCACGCTCAAACTTTCGAAGTGTTCTCAGAGTATTGAAGAAAATAAGTGAAGCGAGTTGGACCTGGTTGCCTTAACTTCTCTAACACACAACTGACATTAGGCACCATTTTCATATATTCAGTACACCACCGTTCCTCTTACCATTCATCAAAACTGGCTATTTTCCATTGCCCCACACTCGGCTTAGGTCACAGAGCACCGTACGCAAACATCGCGGCGGCAGCACCCACAGCCAGCATAGGGGCCTGCGTCATGATGGCTGCCACAGCGGTCGAAGAAGAAGTCTTGAGATGCTGATCACGATGCCGCGGTGGCGGAGAGGGAGGATGCGAGGGCGGACCCGCGTGAAGATTGGGATGGGAAACGAGAAGAATCTCGCGAATCCTCGTCAACGGCCACGGGCACTGCAAGCCCTTTATCTCCAGAGGGAGAACTCGGCTCGAAATAGCTGGCGACTTCAGCTGGGGCTGAGCTCGAGTGGGTTACGCCTGATCCTGATATCAACGTCCACCCCCAACGACGACGGGCGTCTGCCGAGTATCTTGAAATTAACTCACGGTATAACATTTATGGGCACTCCGCATCAAGGATCTTCCATTAAAGACTGGGGAAGCAAGCTCGCCAAGCATCTGAATGTTGTCCGTCGTGTAAATCGCCAGAAGGCCAAGGCTCTGGAGACTTCTTCACCAATTTTGAAGACAGTCGAAAAGGACTTCGAGAAGCTGCTGCTGAAACCTGAATATAGAGATCAGATTTGGATCTTTACCTTTTATGAGGGGGTGGCATTTACCGGGGTGGGGTTCATTGTCCCAAAAGATTATACACAACTTAAGCAGTACCCGAGTCAATCCATTCATGCAAACCATATGGACATGACAACGTTCAATAACGATGCAGATCCAGGGTATGTTGCCGTTCGTGCGCAACTGCAAGCTTGATTCGGGAAATTCGATTTGGGGATGGCCTGCTGGCTTATCAGAGTCGACGTCACCCATCCACCCTGAAGCAACAACGCACGGTGCTGGCTCATCAGAATCGAACTCGTCAAACCCCCACCCCGAAACCACGATTCAGGGCCACTGCCAGCAACACCTACATTGCCAACATGCGCTCGCATGGCGGACCCCAATTCCAGGCGGCAATGTTTCTGGCAATACCTTTACTTGGGGGAAATGAGTTGTGCGAATGTCGGTCACGTGACTCTCGTTCATTCAATATTTTGAGCTTCGTGGCACCTTGGTCAGATTGAGCATGCAGACAAGAACTATCTGGTCCCTTCTTGATGTTGTTTTTTTACTGTATGAAGGGTCGAGTCCCTCTTCTCCGGAGAGATCAATGAAGTGAAGTGAAGTTCACTTACCTCGGTTCCCGAACAGGGGTCAAACCAGTCCTCTTCCGGATTCGTCCAGTTCCCACAACAGCCCGCAACACGTGCGTAACGGTCTGAGTTCAACAGGTGATTATCACACGCCAATCCTAACATGAAGAAAATCTGATTCGGCTCGGAAAGGTGAGCAGAGCTTCTTTATCGGCGGGTTTAGGTGAGTCAAGGTGAGCAAGGGTGAGTCGAAGGTAAGAGCGATAGTGGATAGACTAGCGTTAAAGGCGACCTGTTTCAGCTTCTGTGAGGCGCACAATAGCAGGGTGATGCACAAGTAGTTAAGGTAAGTAAACTTGAGAGTGACGCTTGCAAGTATAACTAATTCCAAGAAGTAACTCCTATTATATAGACTAATCTATACCCTTTCTCAAAGCTCAGTTCATATTCCTATATACTCCCTAGCGCCCGAATAGAGGAGCGCCGATCTTTTACTTGATTAGGAAGTGTGATCTAGTACTCCGATATTCTATATAAACCTTAACTAGACTAGGAAACTATATACGGGACACCAGGTGCCCGCTCGCTCTGTCACGTGCGCTCCTCACGTTTTAGCCCCTCACAATATCCTCCCCTCTAGGCCCTTGTCCCTAAGAGGCCTTAGTATTCTATAAATAGCCTCGTTTCGATATCCCAAATAACTATACCCTATATATAACCTAAGACCCTGATAGTAACCTAGTATTAAAGTCCTAAAGACCTTTTATCTATATTATAGAGTCTATTTAGCCGGGTAGAGCCTAGCTATAACCCTAGTATAACCCGAGGTCCTAATAATAGCTCTATATTAAAGTCCTAAAGGCCTTTGTCTAGATTATAGGATCTATTCTACTAAGTAGGGCTTAGCTATCCCCTTAGTATAACCCAAAGCCCTAGTAATAACCCCGTATTAAAGTTATAAAGGCCTTTATCTCTAGGTCGAGCTTAATTATTCTCGTATCTCCCTTTATAGCTCCCCTTTATAAAAGTAGTAATACTATAGTGAGTATAAGTATTCCAAAGTTATTCTAATCTTTTAATTATTCTATAAATCTTATCTCTATATTTATTTATAACTTAAGTATAGTTCTATTATTATTCTAGCTTAGAGAAGTTTATCTAATCTTCTAATTCGTTTATAAATCCTATCTTAAGCCTTTATTCGTAACTTAGTTATTATTCTATTACCCTTTAAGCTTAGAGAAGTTTATCTAATCTTCTAGTTTATTTATAAATCCCTTCTTTTATAAATTCTAGAATTTCCTAGCCCTGAATCTATAATTACTATTCGAGGAGTAGGAGTATAAAAGGCCCTATTTTCTTATAAACTAACCTTCTTTTTCTTTACTTATCTATATAGTTATATATATCTCCTTCTATAACTTCTTTTCTAAGCCTTCTTTAAGCCTTCTTTAAGCCTTCTTTAAGACTTCTTTACCTTCTCTACCTATATTCTTAATTAAGATAAATAATCCCTAGTACTAATAGATTACTAGCTATTCGGTAAATACGCCTATAGCTATATTTCGCCCACGAACTCTCAACTTTTTTTTTCGGATTTTTCACCCCCCTTACTTTCACCTAAGGACTTCATCTACCTTGAGACTTTACTCGATACACCTCAGCCCTTTGGCCCCAGGCTCTAGAACCTACTATACGTAGAACTAGAGTAGGCTAAATAGCCCCCCCTGACCCCCCGGGCTCTAGCCCCCCACGATAGACCCCTAGGACCTCAGAGAGCTTCTAGAGGGCCTTACGGATTAGCTAGACCTACCTACTACCTCCCTACTAGCTCGCCTTAGCTAGGGGGCTCGTTTTAACTTCGATTTAACCGTAAATCCTATCTCCTTAGACGAACTCGTAGCCCCTTTTCCTTCGACTAATTCGGCTAGTGCGGCTCGTGCGAGCCGTACTTAGAATAGGCTAAAGCGTAGCCCTAGCTCGAGCGATATTAATAGCGATATTAATAAGAAATACCAAAACCATAGAAACTAATATTAATTCTAGAATCAAGCTTTAAACGAAGCTAAATTACTAATCTGCGAAGCTTATAGCTTACTACTTAAAGCTATTAATATCACTCTATTATATGACTAGTAATCTCGACTACTAGATTTAGTAGAAATCTTTAGAGAATATACAGAATTCGGCCGTATCCGCTATACTAGTACTTTACTAGCTTCCTAGGTAATAAACCTCGAAAATACTACTAAACGGATCGAAATTTAGTTAAGAACTTAATAAGCTACTTAAGCTAAAGCTACTTAAGCTAAAATAACCTCTAGAAAGCTTACTTAGGCTAAAATCGTTACTTAAGAACTATAATCACACTTGGATAAAGACTAGACTATAGTATTATATACTAAGTTCAAAAATTAAGAAGGAAAAAGTACTAGTATACTTACTAGTAGTAGTAGTACTCGTAATACTAATAGATTACCTAGTAGTTCTAGTACTCGTAATACTAGTATAAAATTAATAACCCTCTCTAAGAAAAGCACTTTCCTACTAGCTTATATAGAGTAGGCTAGCTCATTCTCTATTATTTCAACTCGCAATTTACTTAATTATGAGGTGGTTATTAGTAGGTAATAAGGCAATAAGTAGAATTAGAGTTGTGGTATTAAAAATCACTAGTATTAAATTTAGTATAGAACTAATCTCTGTCCCTCTTTAGAGGTCTAGGGCAGGCTCCTATAAATAGGAGCCCAGAATAACGTATATATAATCTAGTAATTAATAAGCACTAGCTAGCCTACTAATTAGTGGTATTCCTGTGATATAATAGGATCGTTAATCCTCCTAATCGCCGACTATACTACCCGAGAGCTAAGGTATATTATATGAGCTAATATCACGTGTAACCCGCTATATATTATAGTATACCCCCCTCTAAGGATCTTAGACCCTAAGATCTATTAATATATCCTAGTAAAAAACGTGTTTGACTCTATTAAAGTAAACTTCTAGTATCTTGGGAGGTAGTTTTATTATATGGGCCTGATTCGGAGGGCGTCTAATTAGGTAAGAGTTATGACCGTAATTACGGCTCAGAGGTAGGGGCTAAGTAGTGATCGCGATTTCGTTTATAGGGATATACGCTCTAATTAGCCTATTTAGAATACTAAGGCACTACCCTATAAGATTAATACTACCTATTAGATATAGGTCTAAAATACTTTAAATAGCTTCAAATCGAATATTAGTTAAGATATTCGTATAGAAAAACCTATAAAAACGTTCTAGGTTCTTTAAGGTTATTCTTAGATTCCTAGGAAGGTAAGGTAACTAGTTACATTGATTTTAATTAGGATTAGTGCGAAATTTTTGGTAGTTAATCTAGATAGTTCCCTACTTCTATTTAAGGACCCTTTCGCGATATGAAAAGCTTCCTTCTTTTAACTATAACTATAACTATAACTATATCTTCCTGCTTCTATCCTTACCTTCTAGCCTCCTCTTCTACTCTTCTTTAAGTCTTTATTAATTATTTTTAATCAATTCTATAATATCTTTCGTTATTACTACTACTCGTAATAAGCGTAAAGGTAACCTTATAGCCTCCTTCCCTCTTATTAGTTAATACTTGAAATATTTCAAGTATTTACTTATTAATCCTAACTCCTTATATACTATAGTACCTAGTAAGAAGAATTACGATAGGTATAATAAGGGTTCAGAGTCCTGTGAACTAGTGAGTTCTTCCCCTAAATCTGAGCTAAAGCTAATACGATTTAAGATTCCCCGTAACCTTTTAGAGGCTTACTAGGCCTAGGAAGATACCGTGATAATCTTTAAGGCTTAGCTTAAAGTAAACCCTTATAATCGCTCTATGTATAAAGAGTATCTTATTAATTAGATCTTCGATGACTAGATACTAGATAATAAGCTCACGGATTCTGCTCACTACCTAGTAAAGCTTAAGGATAAGGCGACTTAGGCTCATATTCTAGTTATAAGTACTCTATAATATAATAAGAAAGGTACCTAGCTAACTCCTAGAAGGAATATAAGAATATCTACCTCTAGGGTATTAACCTTATTACTAAAATCTCTAGTGAGATTAAGTAGTAGTCTATAATAGGTGCCTTAAGTATTGAGAATATAATAATTAGTACTATTTATAAGTTAACTATAGAGATCCGGGCCTTCTATAAGGTCTATATAGTAGTTATAAGTCCCTTAGCTCCTCTTAACCTCCTTATCACTAATATTATTATAATATTAGTATATTCTAGCGGAGGATAAGCGGATTCTAGAAGGTATTTCCTAGTAGTTCACTAAGTCCTAAATAGGGCTAGTATATAGAGTTTAGTGATTTTGGATATAGGATTTGTGGGACTTAGTATTTATTTTTCTTTGAGATACCTATAGCTAGTTTACTTATAATAAACCTTTCTTAATCCTAATTATTCCTAAACCATAAACGTGATTTTATAAGCCTTAATAAAACCCTAGAAAAAAAGAACCTTCTTAGGTAAAAACCTAGGGAAAGAGTATCTTAATTACTATTTATACCTATCTTTTAGGCTTTCTAGGTCCTCTCTTTCTTTTGAGGGGCTTTCTTTTGAGGGGCTTTCTTTTTCGCCTTAGGGGACTAGAATTCTTAACTTTAATAGGTCGCCGAGAGGTTATTATAGGCTCTAAACTATAGTTTTTGTCGTATAATAATAGAAGTTCTTTAGAGTTTTTAAGGTTAGGGAAAGCGGGTAACTAGGTATTATAATTATCTAGCTAGGATTTCTATTTAATTAAATACTATTGCTCCTTACTTTAGTTATCTTATTAGTAATTAATAATAGCTTCTATTTCCTATTCTTATTCTTTATTATTATCCGCTAATTCCGGAAGTTCTCTAGTAGGGTATAAGTAGTATTCCTAACCCTTCTTTACTATATACTCTTTAAGGAGGGAAATATAGAAAGTTAGATATAAATAATTATATATACTTAGTAGTTCTAGCTTATATACCGCTTATCTAATGTATTTAAGTACCTTAAAAGGACCTATGAATTTTAGCTTAAGCTTTCTTACCTTAAATTTAATGTTTTTCGTTAATAATATTACCTAGGCTCCTTTAGAGAAGTATTTATCTAACTAATACCTATTATAATAGGTCTCCTAGTTATTTTATATATAATACTAAAGATCTTAAAGCTTATTCTACTCTACTTAAAGAGTCTCTAGCCTCCTATATATAGCTGGTACCTCTCCTATAATCCTATCCTTAGGATTCTATAGAAGTTAAGGGTAATAGCTATAATATATATAGAAGGGTATATTCTATAGAACCTAATACTTTGAGTTATTATATATAAACTCTATAAAAGATAACTTCTTAAACTAGTTATTCTTTTAAGAGTTATAGTAGTATCTTAGGTAGTATTCTAGGGCCTAGTTCTACCTTTCTATCTACTTATCTATCTAAGGATAGAATACTATACTTAAATACTATTTATATATTAAATAGAAATAGAAGGTAGACTAGAACTAGCTAGTAAATACTATTCCTCGATTAGAAATAATACTATTAGGGGAGTTAAAGATTAAGAAAACATATTCCTATATAATCCTAGTAAGCTCTAGAGAATTAACTATCTTATAATAAGTAATATACCTAGTTATTTTTAAGTACTAGTTAATAACTATAAGGATTATATTAAAATTAGGACCTCTTACCGGGTTCTTATATAGTAGTAAGCCTATAATAAAATCTATAGAGATCTTACCCTAGGGTCTCTTAGGCTATAGTAAACTACTAAGTAGGCTATATAATAAATGCCTTTTAGCCTTAACTCTCTAGTAGACGTCGTATTCTCGATAATAGTCGCGAATGTCCGTTTCTATATTTTCCTAATACTAGGACCTTCTAAGGAGCTTGAGACTTTTCTCGATACTATAGTATCCTACTAGCGGGTTATTATAATAAAGCTTTATAACTTCTTAATATAAGGTAAGGTTATCCGGGATAATAATTCTTAAATAGTACCTAAGAAGGCCTGAATCATTACTCTAAATTCGACTCCCCTTAGTATCTCTCTTACTAAGCCTTTATTTTACGATATTTTAGTATCGAGAATCGTTCCTCTAAGCTACCTTAATAATGTCTAGGAGGGGTTTAGATAGAGGGGCTAGTACTATAGCTCTTTTAGTAGCCGCGTATATCTATATATAGGGAATTAGATATTTGTAACTATCTAATTTAAAAACTCGGGGGACTAAGGAGTTTATGATCCTTTTAGGTAATATAGTTATAGATACCTCTATTACCCTAGCTTTAAAAGTAGGACCTTTAAGGTATCTCCCTATACCTTAATTCTCGACTAAGTCTTTAGTTAAGTGATCTATATGATAATCTATCTACTTATCCTATAGTAAAATAGTCTCCTTAGTTATCGCGGAAATAGTAAAAGGAGAGGACTCTCTAGATGTCCCAAGGGACCTCTAGATCGTAATAACGAAAGCTCCCTTTAATTTATTCTAAAAGGTAAGAAGCTAAGTTATATTAATAGAGCCTTCTTTATAATTAGGTCTTCTACTAGGTTTATCTATAGGGTTTAAGGTACTTCTATAATAAATGATATCAAAATCATATATTATAAGATATATTACCTAGTATATTTAATAGCTCTCTAGATACTTTATTTCTATGAAATATTAGAGGTTATTATAGTCTATAATAACCTTGATCGTAAACCTAGATCCTTTAAAGTAATAGCGCTAGTACTTAAAAGCTTCTATAATTATAAGTAGCTCCCTATTATAGGTACTATAGTTTCATTTAGCCCTAGAGAGTTTCCGGGACTAGAATGCTACCGGATACTAGTGCTTTTGAGGCTTATTACTAGTATTTACTTATTAAGAAATAGTACTAGTAATTACGAACTTTAATATATTAGTTTTAACTCGAATCTTCTTAGAAGGGTTAAAATAGACTAGGATAGGCGCTATAGTAAAAGCTTCCTTAAGATCCTTAAAGCTTTTACTAGCTACTTCTATCTAGGTAAATAAGCTAGATTTATGGCCCTTCTCTATTCCTTATAAGAGATTAGTTATATTTATAGTTACCTAAGAGTAATGGTATATAAACCTAAGATAGAAGTTAGTAAATCTAAGGAATACTTAGATATTATAGAATAACTTTAGTTCTAGTTATTCTATAATACTACGGATCTATTTAGGGTCTACTTGAACACCTTTCGTTCTAATAAGAAAGCCTAAGAATTCGACTTCTTTAATATTAAACTCCTATTTACTAAGTTTATAGAATAGGTTATTTTTATATAACCTAGTAAGTACCTAGTGAATGTGATTATAGTATTTATCCTTATTTCGGGAGTAAATTAGGATATTATCTAAATAAATAACCATGAAATAGTCTAGGAGCCTTATAAGAGTAATATTAATATATGCTTAGAATATGGCTAGTATATTAGTTAGCCTAAAAGGTATTATAAGGTACTTAAAATATCCGTAGCGAGTCCTAAAAGCTATCTTCTACTCATATCCTTTACGAATTCTTATATGATGATATATATCCTTGAGATCTAACTTTATAAATATCTTAGCTCCCTAGAGCCTATTAAGGGTCTTATTAATAAGAGGAAGCGGATACTAATTCTTAATCATGACTTTATTAAGGCTACGATAATTGATATAAAGCTATAGCCTATTATCCTTCTTAGGAACGAAAAGGATAAGTACCCTTACGGGGCTTATACTAGGCCTTATCTAATATTTACGAAGCGTATCACGTAAATATAGACGTAACGCTTCTAGTTAGGTCTCTAATAGGTTATATAAAGGTCTATAAGGGACTATACTATTCGTATTAATAGAGTATTTAATACTACTAAGATTAGGAAGTTCTAAAGCCTTATTAGGGTTAAAGACTCCCGTGAAGTCTTTACTATTATCCCGGAGGTATATAGGTACCTCTAAGGCCCCTTTCCCGAGGGTATTAACTTAATATATTATATACTCTTGTCCTATATTACTAGAATTATATAAGGAGGTAGATACCTAGTAACTATTATATATATAAGAAGCTTATTATCTAGGGTAGTCACATTCGCCTTTAGTTAAGAATAAGGCTTATAGTACTACCTTAGGGTAGTTATTAAGCTCCTCTCCGAATTCTTTCGGGGTTAGGATCTTAACCTTATTAGGCTAAGTAGGTATATATACCTAGTGTTTCTTGATATAGTTAGTATACTATATAATAGTTGCTTCGTAGAATTCTATACCAAAAACGAGGCTATATGAGCCTATATTTTTGTATCTATAGAATCGGAGCTTGAAAAGACGTATCTCGCTATAATTATCTATAATAAATACCTTAAGATTATAGGCTCGATAGACCTTAAACTTATTCCTATAGAAGGTTATAAACTCTTAGTCATATTTAGCTAAGGCTATAAAGCCCTAGCTCTGAGCCTATTCGTTATTAAGGAAATTATAATTAGACCCGGTATTACCGAGACTAGTATATACCTCTAAGGTACCTACTTTAGGTTAAGTTAACCTTACTTAGATAGATATACGAAGTAATATGCCCTTTTTATCACGGCCAAAATCGCCGACGTTTAAGATTTGGCCTTCTCTTTTCCCGGTTCCTTAGGAGGTACTCCTCTAGAGTACTCCTCTATAGTAATTTCATTAACCTACTTCTATAGGCGCCGAGATTCCTCAATTATCTTAGCTTTTTCTAGGTTCTAATAAGCCTATTTATTATACTTAGAGTACCTCGTAGATCCCGAAGTATATCCTTTCTAATTATAAGTCTAGTAGATAATTTATATATTAGAACTAGTACTATAGTAAGGCTTAGAAGGAGCTAAACTACTACCTAAGTTATTCTCGCGGGCTTTTCGGTTCTTCTCCTTCTTCTTTTAGTACTCTTACGGATTAGAATTCATAGAGTTAGGATCTTTCTAGGTAGAGTTACCCTTACTAGCCTCCCCCGCCTTAGCTCTCCTTAATTTAGGGTAAGTAGTATATTCTACTTTCTATACTTTCTCTAACTACTCTAAAATAGACACTGCTTTACTACCTAAAAGGATAGATACTAGTATCTAATGAGTCTTAAAGTTAGATAGAGTAGTATCGAGAGTCCGGACCCGGTCCCTTTTAGGGTATAGGTCCTAGTTAACTTTAAGACTAATTATTCGAGTATATAACTCGGTAATAGTCTCTTTGTCCTTCTAATAAAGATCTCGAATCTCCTTAAAGGCGTCTTACTAATAGGTCTAAGGAGCCTAGAGTATATCCACTAAATAGGCTTTAAACTTCTCCTAGTTAATCTCATAGGCTAGAGGACTCTGCTTTATCGTAGCTTCCTAGGTATCGTGAGGGTCGTCCCTAAGGGCACTTATAGTAGAATTAACTCTAGAAGAGTATCTATTATAAGTCTAAGGCTAGGTCCTAAAGACTACCTCCTAGGAAGACACGAATATCCTCTATTCTTTAAGGGACCTTCTATAATATAAGTCTAATATCTAGACCTTAAGAAGTTTCTCTTAGTCTAGTATTATTTTTAAGACATTATATAGTAGCTCCTAACGAATAGTATCGAGATTACTCTTGAAACCTATCGTATTAGGAAAAGGGGTAGATTCTAGCCCTATTCTAGGACCTTCCCTAGTAGGAATTACTATTAAGGATAGAGTAGACTTACGAGTAGAACTTAAACGAGATATAGAGAACCTTAAGGTATCCCGAAGGGTACCCTTATATTATTCTAACTAAAGGATATATCGATTAATCATATCTACTAATTCCTGCTTTTATTAGAGCGCTTCACTTTATACTATAGGGTCTATTCCGTAGCTTAGGCGGTAGCGACCTAGGCCTTAATTAAGGTATCGATTTCGTTACTAAGATTATTGTCGTTATTAGGGCTACCTCTAGGAGGTACCTAAATAGCTCCGTTAAAGTATTAGAAGAGCCTTCGCCGTTTCTGTTTCCTCCCTAAGGATTAATCTAATCGACTTCTTCCTTAGGAGTAGGGTTAATAATAGGCTACTATACGCTTTATAGGTTCCGCGACATTATTACGTTATTGAACTACCTCCCTTAAGGGCAGAGAGATTAGCTTATGAGGTAGTTATTAGTAGGTAATAAGGTAATAGGTAGAATTAGAGTTATAGTATTAAAAATCACTAGTATCAAATTTAGTATAGAACTAATCTCTGTCCCTCTTTAGAGGTCTAGGGTAAGCTCTTATAAATAGGAGCCTAGAATAACGTATATATAATCTAGTAATTGATAAGTACTAGCTAGCCTACTAATTAGTAGTATTCCTATGATGTAATGGGATCGTCAATCCTCCTAATCGCCGACTATACTACCCGAGAGCCGAGGTATATCACATGAGCTAATGTCACGTGCAACCCGCTACACATCACATTAATAATACTTTCTATACTAAAGGAATTAAGGGACTAGTAATCTCTATAGTC
Organism: Hyaloscypha finlandica; assembly: GCA_021399475.1. Classification (NCBI taxonomy): domain Eukaryota; kingdom Fungi; phylum Ascomycota; class Leotiomycetes; order Helotiales; family Hyaloscyphaceae; genus Hyaloscypha; species Hyaloscypha finlandica. The sequence continues at coordinate 65,884 of JAJTUR010000195.1, forward strand.
TCTCTTTCCTTAAAGGGTAATATTATAGTAAATACTACCCCTAAGTTCAATTCTGACTTTTTGGTTCAAAACGAGGCTACTATAAAGGGAGTGCTTCCCTTAGTTATAAGTATATAAAAAAGAGAACCTTAGTATAAAGTTATTATCTATAGTCTACTTATTCGTGAGTTTAATATACCCGAGGGAATGAACTTAGTCCTAGAAGAGATTAAGACCTTTAATAAGGGACTAGAGCCTATTAGCTAGCCTTATTAGGCTACTTCTAAGGAAAAGAGGGACTTAGGCCTCTAGTGAGCTAATTTAGTAGTAGTAGTATTCCCTACTAAGGCTTAGGCTAATAGAGCTATTAAAAACAGACTCTTTATAGCCGGAATCTCTACTAAAGTAGTAAAATACTATACTATTTCTAGTACTATATAGTATACTAGGTATATAGGATACGGGTACTTAGATTCTATTTATAAAAGAGATCCTAAGTATTTACTATATAGTAAAGAATACCTAACTAAGAACTATTTTTGCTTTATCTATAAAAAGAAGGGTAAAAGATATCCCTATATAACTACTAAATACTCTAATTACTTAAGTACTACCTACTTAGCTAGCTCGAAGCTATATGAGGTCTACTTAGTAATAAAACAAGCTACTATAGCTACTACGATTCCTATTACTACTACTATTAATAAGTAGTTATATCAAAGTACTATAAGTTAATATGAATCGTAATAGCTCTATTACTAAAAACGTCTTAGAAATAGCTATAGAACTAGATATTAAAGTCCTAGTAATTTAAGAGCCTTAGGTAATAATAGGGAATAATAATCGGGAATATTGTTCTATTATATACCTTAGTTATTACTAAATACTCCTGAATTATAGTATCTTAAGACCTAGAACTTTAGCTTATATAGCCCGCGAGCTATAAGCTAGTCTAGCTCAAAACTCACTAAGTGATCCTAATTACTTAATTATAAACTTAAGTCTAAGTATACTAAATATATAACTAATTAACTTCTATAATATAATTTACTTAGAAGACCCTAATAGTATATTAACTATACTAAGAGAGGACATTTTACCTACTACTCTCTATAATAGCTCTCTATTACTAGGCGATTTTAATACACATTATCCTTAGTAGGATCCCCTTAGACCTCCTAGTACTTATATTACTTATTTAATTAGTTATATAGAGACTTACTCTTTAAGGCTATTAAATAAACTAGGGGAAGGTACCTTCTATAGATCTAATATATCTACTCCCTCTATATTAGACTTAAGTTTTACTATTAGTAGAATAGTAACTAAGATTAAAGACTAGTAAGTACTACTAGACTTAGGTTCTAATTATTCCGGGGTTCTATTTACTATTAGTAAGTCGACTTATAGCTCTAGTTCTACTCTAGTTAGATTTAATACTAGGAAAGCGGACTAGACTAAATTTATAAGCTATCTCATTAATAGCCTTAATAATATACCCTTTCTACTTAATAGTATAAATCAAGAACTAGATCTATTAGCTAAAGACTTTATAAATAGAATAGTAGAAGCGGCTAGTAATAGTATTCCAAAATCTACTACTAGTCCGTATTTAAAACCCTAGTAGAATAAGGACTTAAAGACCTTATATAAATTAATACTATATTATAGCCGTAAGTCTAAAGCTTTAGGGTATACTCTCTATAAACGAGAACTCTAAAATACAAAAAACACCTACTTTAATACTATTAAAAGTACTAAGCTAGAGTACTAGAATAAGTTCTTAGAGAATAAAGACTCCTAGTCGATTTATAAAGCTATGAAATATACTAAAGGTACTATATATTAACCTATACCTAGTATCTTAGATAGTAACTCTAATAAGCTAAAATCGACTTTCTAAGAGAAGTATAATATCTTTAGAACTAAGCTTTTTCTATTACCTCCTAATACTAAGCCTATTAGTCTAATAAACTATAGGCCTAGTTTAAAGTGGGACTAGCTTATTTTATCTAAAATAGAGCTAGAATAAGCTTATATGTCTAAGATAAAGGGGAAAACCCTAGGACTAGACTTAGTTATATAAGAGATTATAGTCCACGCTTATAGAGCTACTCTAGACATCTTTTATAAGCTATATTCCTTATTTATTAATAAGGAATATTACTCTAAAGTCTAGAAACAAGCTACTAGCTTTATTCTAAAGAAATTAGGAAAACTAAACTATTCCTTATCTAAAGCATATTGAGTTATTTCCTTACTTAATTACTTAGGGAAGGTTTCTAAGAGAATATTAGCTAGGAGACTTAGCTATTTAGTAGAGACTAGTAACCTATTATACTCCTCTCAAATAGGAGGTAAGCTATATAAGTCAGCTATTAATACTACTTTATTATTATAGAATAAAGTAGAAGCTAATAAGTCTTATAAGCTAAAAACTAGTACTCTCTTTCTAGATATTAAAGGTGCCTTTAATTACGTGTCTAAGAATAGGCTATTATAGATCATAATTAGTTTATTACTACCTACTAGCCTTATTCTCTAGATATTATTATTCTTAGATAACCGGGTATTAAGACTAACCTTTAATAATAGTATTAAAGCGTTTAAGTCTATACTTACTAGTATTCTATAAGGGAGCCCTATATCACCTATACTATTTTTAATCTATATACGAGACTTATTTAAGTTAGTAAATATTAGATTCAGTTCTTATTTAGACGATATAACCCTTACTACTACTTCTAAAAGTCTTAAATAAAATATAAAGACCTTAGAAAGAGAAGTAAAGGATATATTAGAGCTAGGAATAAAGAATACTATTAGCTTTAATATAGATAAAACTGAGCTTATTTACTTTAATAGTTCTAAGAACAAGCCTAGCTTAAAGCTACCTAATAGAGACTTAGTCTCCCCTAGTAAAGTAATTAAATAGCTAGGGATCTATTATAATAAAAAGCTTAGTTTTAAAGAACATATAGCCTTTAGGGCTTCTAAAGTAAAACAAGCCTTCTATAGGGTATAAAGACTCACGAATATATCACGTGGTTTATCTCCTTTTATAATTAGATAGCTATATTTAGTATATATTACTAGTGTAATAGACTATAGTTCTATATTATAGTAGAAGACAGAAAATAAAGCTTAGATTAAGCCTTTATAAGCTATCTAAAACCTAGCCCTAAGGAAAACCTTAGGAGTCTTTAAATCAGCTCTTATTATTCCTATAAAGGTCGAATTAGCTTTAGTCTCACCTATTATTAGACTAAACTATAGTTGTCGTTAATATACCTTTTATATCCTTAAATTAAGTCTAAAGCACCCTATTAGACTAGAGTTTAAGAAGTCCTTCCACAGATCTAAGTAATTAGAATTAATAGACTCTAATATAGACTCTATTTATAGTCTAAACACAGATCTAGTACGAGATTATAAGGCTAAAATGTCTCAAATTGAAATTATAGTTAATTCTATTAAGGACCTTATAGACCCTAAAGACTTAGAGACTATAAGACACTTTTACTTTACCCCCTAGGATAGAGAAGTACCTTATAAAATCACTATATTAAGATAACCTAAGGAAGAGACTACTATATTATATAATCTCTATTTAAAAACTTTATATAATAATAGCTCTATATAGTATATATATATAGATGAATCTCAAACTTAAAAAGGAATTAGAATAGGCCTAGGGCTCGTAGTCTATAGTTACGAAACTCCTTATATTCCGGTTATAGCTAAATATAAAGAAAGCTAGAATATAGGAACTAGTGCTATAGTCTATAATAGAGAACTAGAAGGCGTTACTAGGGTTATTAAATATACTAGTAGTAAAGTAAAGAGAGGGGAGCTTTTTAATATCTATATAGATAACTAAGCTAGTTTACTGAGACTAAAAACTCCTTCTAATAAGCTAGGACAAAGTTAATAGATTAGAGCTATATTAGCTACTAAGGCCCTTAAAGCTAAAAGAGCTAATATAGAACTAATCTAGGTTCTAGGGTACACGGATATAATAAGGAACGAAGAAGTAGACGTACTAGCTAAAATAGGTACTACTTCTCCTATATTAGAACCTAAATTAGTAAAAACCTCCTTTATTTTCCTAGGGGTCGAGATTAATAAAGTTAAGAAATAAGAGTATAGACTACTCTTAGAATCTTATACTAGACTAGCTATCTAGCTAGAATCGTATAGTAATATATATTCGTAGAAAATATCTAAAAAGATATACTTATCTTAGGAATACTAAGGCTACTAGCTAGTGCCTTCTTCTAATTAAAGCTAAGCTATAGATATTTAAAGTCCTATTTATATAAGCTAAAAATAGCGTCTAATAATAAATATAAATATAGTAAGACTAAGAATACAAAGTACCTCCTTTTATATTACGAGTTATATAAGGAGGAACGAATTAGACTATTTAGTCTATTTAAAGGTAACTTAGACACTAGTGCTTTTAACCTACGGGTTCTATTATATACAGAGATTAGTATACCGAATACACTAGTATTATTAAAAGAGACTAGTATATATATAAGGAAATAGTATATTGAGAGAAATGAGGAAGTAGAGGAAGTAGGAGTAGTAGAAGAAGTGGAAAGTGAGGAAGAAAGTGAGGAAGAAAGTGAGGAAGAAAGTGAGGGGGAGCTCTAGGAAGAAATAGAGAAGGAGGTAGAGGAGGAGGTAGAAATAAGAGAGGGGGAATAGTAAAAGGGGAATAGCGATTAGTAGAGGAATCGCGATTTATACTCATTTCTTTATTTCCTTAAGTTTTTGTTT
>JAJTUR010000196.1:0-67423 GCA_021399475.1 Hyaloscypha finlandica
AATACTATATACTTAAAGAATTTATAGTCTTCTATAACTAGAGGTCCTACTAGGAATTAAACCCGGGCTATAGAGTATAAAGACTCTATATACTACTACTATACTATAAGGCCTTTACTTTTAGTAACTATAATTTAAATATATATAGGGAGTAGCTTAGCCTATACTATACTAAGGAATTTAAAGAATAAATCCTTATTCTAATATATATAGCTAGATCCTAACTTAGCTATATATTCTTCTTCTCTTAAATTAAGCCTTAGCCCTTATTCTAGCTCTCACTATTAAATAAGTAAGCTATAAAAGTCTTAGCTCACTTATAAGGGCCTATTAGACCCCCTAGTCTAAGTTTAATAGGAGAGAATACCAAATATAGCTAGGCTAATTTAATAACTAGACTCTAAGTTACGAGGGCTTAAGGATATTAGACCTTACTACTTCTAGTAAAGGATTTATCTAATCTACTTTATTAAGCTAAGATAGACTTACTTAGAGCTACTTTTATTATATCCCTAGTCCTAGTACCCGCGAAACTATATAATATAGAATAATTAGTTTTTAGATTTTTAGAGAAAAATTACTTAAATTTAATATTTTTAACTAGAGGATCTATAGTTAGTATATACTATATATACTAGTTCCTATCTAACTATTCTAGTCTCTCCTAATAGGACTACCCTTAGGTAAGGAGGTAGAGCTATAGGAGATAATTAAAAGGCTTTATAATACTATCTCTAAGTTAGTTTATTTCTAATAACTCTTAGTTAGCTAATAGTAAGGAGATATATAATATAGCTAGTTAGTAGCTTAGTTAGCTAGGGGATATATAGTATATAGCTATTCACTAAGTACTAGGTAATTAGCTTTAGTTAATTAGCTTAGCTATTACTAAAGAAGCTTAATTCCCCTCCTTATTTTCTATTACCCCTAAGAGTATAAATACTAGTACCTTTCTTAATAAGAACTACTCTCACTTATCCCTTAATTAGAGGTATCCTACTTTAGTACTTATAAGACCTAAATCCTAAGGTTAGAGTATAAGCAGGGAAGTCTTAGGTTATAGTAGTATATAAAGACCTAACTTAGATTCCTTTTACTAAATTAACCCTAAGACTTGAATTTACTATTAGTTTTAACTATAGTTTAGACTTTAGAAATAAGGATACTATTAGTGTTTAATACCCCTATTAAACTTAGGTTAGGATATTACTTTCTAGTATAGTATAGAGTAATAGTAGATTATAGAGTAATAGTAGAGTATAGAGTAATAGTAGAGTATAGAGTAATAGTAGACCCTAGAGTAATAGTAGAATATAGAGTAATAATAGAGTATAGAGTAATAGTAGAGTATAGAGGGATAATAATAACTAGACCTAAGTAATAGCTAAGTAATAGTAAGAATATAGGGCTTAGGTAATATTAATAGTAGTAACTAAATAATAGTAGTAGTTATATAATAGTAAGGTATATCTACTCTAATCTTATCTTTATAAGAGTAAATTAACTTAGAGTCCTTATTAATAGACATAACTAATCTTAACCTTATAAGAGTAAATTAACTTATAGTCCTTATTAATAGACGTAATATATATATACTCTAATCTTAACCTTATAAGAGTGAATTAACTTATAGTCCTTATTAATAAATATAATATATATCTACTCTAATCTTAACCTTATAAGAATAGATTAACTTATAGTCCTCGTTAATAGATATAAGTCATATTCTTAACCTTATAAGAGCGGATTAACTTATAGTCTATATTAATAGATAAACGTAACTAATCTTAACTTTATAAGAGTGAATTAACTTATAGTCCTCGTTAATAGATATAAGTAATCTTAACCTTATAAGAGTAGATTAACTTATAGTCTATATTAATAAATAGATATAACTAATCTTAACTTTATAAGAGTGAATTAACTTATAGTCTATATTAACTAATAATCTACTCTAGTCTTAACCTTATAAGAGCGTATTAACTTATAGTCCTCGTTAACTAATACTATAGTTTTATTATTAATAGAAGTTAGCTTAAAAAGAGCTTAAGGTAAAGCTTAGTAATATAATCTAATTATATAGCTACTAGTAAACTAGAATAGAATTTAGAGGGGGATATCTATAAACTTAAGGTTATATATATAGGGTACCTAGCTTATATTATCTCTAGGGCCTTAATACCTTTTAGAATATATATTACTCCTATATTATAGGATTTTACTTACTATAGTCGTTGTTATAGATAACTTCTATACTAATATAGAATTAGGATTAGCTAGATAAAGGCGAGGTATAGCTATGACTCGGTTACCTAAGGTACCGAATTAGTCCTTAGAATATAGTATCACAAATAATTAGAACCTATTACTAATAGTAAGTCGAGTTTCTAGTTAGATATCTATATCTCCTTATATAATTCCTACTTAAGTATTTAGTTCTAAGAGGAGGAATAGAGTATATATATAGAAGGGTCTTACTCTAGCCTCTACTAAAGCCTATAAAGAGCTTTAAGTACCTAGTAAGTATAAGGATATTTCTATCTAGGTATCTAGCTATAGGGGCGGCGTTATTAAGTAATTAGGTAAGGCCTCACATATTAGGTATACTTTAAGTACCTAACCCTATAGCCCCTTATATATATAAGGATAAAGGCCTTACCTATTACCTTATATATTAGGTACTATTCCCTATAGCCCTCGCACGCACTAGGTCGACACGTGCCTAGCGCGCATTAAGCGATAATACCCCCTTAAAAATCCGTCGCTAGCTCTAGCTAATCTCCCTAGCTTACGCCCTATACTACTTATATAGATAGATACTAGTAGGAGAATCGCGCGAGATTCGACTATAGAATTACTTAAGAAAAAGTATTATACCTTAGCTTTAATAGTACTATACTAACCTAATACTAGGAGGGAAACTATATAATATTTAACTATAGAATCGCTCGAGAAATCATAGTACTATAGCTTTAATAAGGTAATAATAACCCAGAATAGAATAGGGTAAGCTATAGGATAGTATTATAAATATACTTACTATCCCACTACTTAATCCTATACCCTTTATACTCTCCTTTCCTTCCTTAGCCTAATACTCTAGATATTAGCCCCTAAGTATTATAATCTCTTTAGGCTAACTAGCCTAGCTAGTAATAGAGTAGAACCCCTTAGTAAGTAACTATATACTACTCTTCCGTAAATAGCTAGAGAGCTAAGGAGTATAGGGCTAGCTATTTACCTACCTAACTACTAGGACTAAGGTACTAATACTTATCCTGAGCCTAGCTCTTAAGTAGTAGTTAGACCTAGCCCTAGCCTAGCGCGGATAAAGCCCTAGCCTAGTAGCTTAATCCCTGCCTAGGTAGGAATAGCTAAGAGTCACGGGCCTAGTAGGCTAACCTCTACTAGGATAGGAAGAGGAACCGCTACTACGGTTATAGCCCCTACCGGCGCCACCGCCTAGGAAGTTAGTATAGTGAGGCGACGAGCCGCTATACTATCCCCCCCCTTGAATACTTACGGTGGGTCCAATATTCGCCACACTCTCATGCTTCACTCACGCCACGCCTCACCCCATTTTTAGCCAATCAGAGCACGTAGAAGCTTCTAGCTCGCCAGCGTAGCTGAACCATAAGTATGGCAGAAAACACAGCTTCCACTGGCTTTACTTTACTTGTTTATATCCTCACTTACAATGGACTCTCAAGATTCACGCTTCACTACACCACCACCTGATTATGGTAACCTTTATGACGCAGATACTCCACCCTCTGCACAGCCTCGCTCTCCTCCTCTCTCTCTCCCTGATTCACAGAAGACTACACAGTCATGGGACTCTCGCAATAGGCCTAGGCCTCAAATCAACGAATCACAGCCTTCTCAGGACTCACGTGACCTTCTTCCAGACTCTCAGCTTCTCCCAGACTCTCTTATTAATGAGTCTATACCGTCTCCTCCTCTATTCGTCCCCGACTCTCAAGCAGATTCCTCTCAAGAGTTCTCTCAAGAGAGTACCTCATCCGATTGGCGAAGGACCGATTGTACACGTGATAAGCGTATCCAGATCCAAACGGCCCTCCTTTTCAAGATACCTTTACCCCAAATAAAGGAGACTCTCGATGTTACTGATGACCAAATCTACTATACAAAGCACCATCGCCTTACTCCACAAAAAACGAGAGCAGGGAGGCATGCAAAGCTCCATACTCCTGAGAAAACACAGCTTAAGGAGTGGTTACTTTCCTCTCCTTCTCACCGTCACGTGGCATACTCAAAGATTCCACACTTCCTTCCTCAATTAGGGGGTGAGCAGGCTATTCGCACAGCTATCGATGGAATTGATTACTGTCGTCGTGTATCGCGAAAGAAGGGGTTCTCAGATGATCCTAAAGTCTGTCAGGAGCGGCTAGACTTAGCAGAGGACGGGAGTATATGGCCACGCTCACGTGTACAGCAGGTCTGCTTTACAGACGAGGTATGGGCATTTGGCGGAGCTCATACGAACTCGTATATTACCTGCTTAAAGGATGGAAGCGATCGCTTACTCCCTGAGTGTGTGAGGCACAAGTACTCTAAGCTCCCTGCGTGGATGTTCTGGGGAAGTATAGTCGATGGGAAGAAGGGGCCTTCTCTCTTCTGGGAGAAGGAGTGGGGCTCAATTAACTCTACACGATATGATCTCAAGGTTCTCTCAATAATAGAACAGTTCTTCCGCGACCACCCACTCAGCCGATATAGGTTCTGGCAAGACAATGCTTCTTCCCATCGCTCGTACGAAACGAAGCTAAACTTACTCCTTCGCCATATCCCTACAATTCAAGCCCCTCGGTACTCACCAGACTTGAATCTCATTGAGCATGTGTGGAATTGGATGAAGAATTGGATAGAAGAGCACTATTGGGAAGCACGCTACCAGCCGGATAAGATCCGCTTAGATCAACTCCGTAAGATTATACAAGATGCATGGGACGCAGTACCAGACGAGTACATTCAGGGCTTATATGATAGCTGGTGGAGACGTTGTGAGGCTGTAAAGGAAGCGCATGGTGGGCCTACAAAGTACTAGTAGAATGTAAAGTAGAAAGTGGGAAATTGGGAATAGCTTCAATTGAACTGGAAAGCGGTGAAGACTCAATTGCGTGTCTTTAGTGGAGTGATGTGTGTATCGAGATGGTGGCGAATATTGGACCCACCGTAAGTATTCAAGGGGGGGATAGTAGCGAACTGAGCCACGGAGCTATAGCGAGCCTCTATATCACTACTAAGTATATAGGACTACCTCCCTACCTAAGCTACTCCCTAGAGACCTCATCTTCTTAGTAACTAATAAGAACTAGAAGAAGTTATAGTAATAGGCGAAGAAGAAGGCTATTAAATTAGATAGGGTAACTAAGCCTAAGCCTAAGCCTAAGCCCAAGTCTAAGGCTAAGCCTAAGTAAGCTAAGGCTACGAAGAAACGCTAGTAGCTCTTAGCTAAGACGATTAACCTAGTCTCGGATAAGGAAGAGGATATAGATATAGATAAGGAAGAGGATAAGGATAAGGATAAGGATAAGAATAAGGGTATAGAGGAGTAGGAGCTAGTATTAAGTTAATAGATAATAGATATAAATACGTGATTTAATAAGGATTAGTAGAAGTATAGAGTATATATGAAACTTAACCTCTAGGCTAAGATAATAAAGAATACTAAGGCGATTACAGGGCGTTAGGTAGTCCGATATTAGAAGGATTTCTATATATACTAGCGAGGTAATAAGTAATTAAAGTCGCGGCTAATATCACGAGACGGCTTATAGCTATAGCGGCTAGCTAGGGTTAACTACCCCGCCGAGTTCTAGTAGCTCTATAATGTCTATAACTAGGTTAGGTTAATAGACTTAATTATAAGCTTCAAGGCTATCACGTACTAGTATTAGATAATCCGGCTTTACGAGCTCTACTATATAGCTAAATCGGCCTAGTTTCTAACTAAGCTAGTCTTTTCTTCTAGTATAATAAAGCGCGCCTAGCGAAAGCAGTCCCTCTTCTAATATCTCTACCCTAGGTTTAAAGGGATCCGTGACCTAAGGATAAACTAGTAGTCGAGGTTATAGTAGGCTAACTTTAGTAAGCGACTCTTAGCCACTACGCGCTAGTAAATAGTTAAGGAGGTGCTCGGGTAAGGCGCCCTAGAGCTAATCCCAGAGAGCGCTATCCCGGCGAACTAGATCCAGCGAGGCTTGACTAATAACTAGCTTACGGTTTAGCTCTAGGCGGTCCTATACTTTAACCCTATAGGCTGCGATATATGCACTAAGTAGAGTACTACCCTACTCCGAGCGAGGGATAGGTTATAGCTTACCTAGAAGTAGTGTGTCCTAGAGAAGGTAACTAATAGGGCGCTTAGGGGCTATACTACCCCCCAAGTACTCTTCTATAAGGATAGTAGACTAAGCGGTAACGAGAATCTAAGCCCAAGTCAAGCCCTAATTCCTATAGTAATCCCTAATTCAGGCCCAAGTCTATTCCACACCTAGGTTAATAACATTAATCCTATATATAGGGAGATGGAATTAGGGGAGTATAGGTAGGCGCTCTTCGGTATACTTAATAGCTATAACCCTAGTAGGTTTAACGTCGCCTTTTTATTACAAGATTAGGAACTAGACTAGAGCTTCTCGTTATAGGATTTTAACCTTAACTAGAGCTTCTTATTATAGGATAATGAACTCGACTAGAGCTTCTCATCACAGGCCGAGGAATATAGCTAGAGCGGCTTATTATAGGACGGGGAATATAGCTAGAGTAGCTTATTATAGGCCAAGGAATATAGCTAGAGCATCTCATTACAGGAGATAAGCTACTCTAGTAGTACTAGTACAGGGCGGATTATAAGAGAGATACTAGATATTAATAATAAGTAGTTTATAATAATAGTATATATTCGAGGATAGAATAGTATAGAATATCGGGAGTAAGTAGATCTATTTATAACTTAATTCTTTATCTTTTACTATAACTAATTTATATCTCTTCTCTTTTAAGACTAAGGTTTTAAGTTATATAACCTTTAATAAAATTTATTACTTAAATCTTATATATTTAACTTAGTTTACTTTTAGTCCTTAATGCCTTTTTATTTAACTCCTAATTACTTCTTATTTACTTCTTATATAGTAATTACTAATACTACTACTTCTATATCTTATTATAATTATAGGAATACTACTTCTAAATAACCTTACTAGGTAATATATTAAATAATTTCCTAAATCCTAATTATTAGTTAGTAATTAAACTAAATCAAGTTATAATTATAGTAATTAAATTATAATTAATTATTCCCTTAATTAAATTAAGGTTAAGGAATTACTAGGTTATATATTATTATATATAAATATAATAATAATAGAAGTATTATAGTATAAAAGTAAAGCGGATTTTACCCTAAGTTAGATATTACCTTACTACTTGAGGCTAAATAACTAGTATCTTACCTTTACTCGCTTTCCTTATCTTAATAAATACTATAATAGTGGTTTTAGCTTCTCTTATCACGTGGGTATAGTTATATAATACCTAGAGTAAAGAATTCACATATATATTACCTAACTACTCTCCTCTCTTCTTTAGAAATTACCTCTTATTTACTCTCCTTATACTTTAGTAGTATACTATTTAAAGAAAAAGCTAAGAATTTATTACTTATATAACTTTTATATAAGCCCTATATAATAATAAGAAATAATTAATTACTATTAATTATAATTTTTCTAATAATTAGTTCTTTTTTTAAAAGTTAATAATTAGATTATAAATAGTTTTTTACTTAATTTAATTAATTATAACTAATTATTATTATTATTATTTTAATATAGTATATCTAAGCTAGTAGTTATAACCTAGTCTAAAGACTTGGGATTACTATATTTCTCATTTATTCCCTTTACTTATATATTTCTTAGATTCTCTTTACTTCTATTAATATTTCCTTTTATATTAACTTATATTATCTATAGACTCCTTACTCGGACTTTTTACCTTTTTCTTAATAAGTAAGGTTCTATATTTCTTAATTTCTATTCTATTTACCTATTATCTTCTTTACTAAATTTTCGAGTTATATTTAACTATAAGCTTAAGACCTAAAACCTAACTTAATTAAATACACTTCCCCCTTATTTCCTCTTTTCTATTCATTTACTTATATATTAACTTAGATTCTCTTCCCTCTTTCCTTTTTTCTTAATTCCTTCTTTAATTTAATATATTTCCTATTTTTCTTCTTATTTCTGAATTTTCAAGTAATCTACCTCTCCTCCCTTTACTTTCTTTTAAGCTAAATATTATATAACCTTAGAGAAGTATATATATATATATCTTCCTATAAACCCTATTACTTACTTATAACAGATAGTACCTCTATATAATCCGCTAGGGGCTAGGTATTAAGAACTAGGGGCGAAATATAGGACTAAGCTAGGGATCTTAGTAATATACTATTAAATATTAAGGGACTCCTTTTTTCTTTACCCCTTAGCTTAGTATTTTTAATATATGAGATTCTTTAAACCTTATACTTTAACTATTATATTAATCCTACCCTTATATTACTCCTCTCTCTTTCTTATTTCTAATAACTAAAATAACTTCTCTTATATAACTATATTACCTACTTATTCTATTATTATATATAATAATATATAGCTCCTAAAAGATGAGAGGGAACCCCTAGAAATAGCTAGTAGTAGATATAAGTATAGGATATAGAGAGGAAGAAAGAGAGGGATACTTTTATCTAATATCCAAATATTGCCTCTCTTAGAGGAGTAGGTAGATATAGGAGAATAAGCTTTTCTAGAGTAACTCTTATAAAGTTATAACTATTAGTTTTTATAGTAGTATATAATTAAGTGTTCCTAATAAGTTAAATACTAATAGTTAAAAAAGGCTAAAAAACATAGATTCCCTTTAAAACTTTATAATATACCCCGGTACCTAAGAGAGAGCTAATACTAAAGCTATATACTTAGATATATAGTATAAGGAGGTCTAGTATAAGTATAAATATAAAAGTAAGAATCCCTTATAATAGATATAATACTATTCTAAGAGAATCCTTAGTATTAATATTAGATATAGCCTAGGTTATTACAAATATCGTAGCCTTTAGGAATACTTAGGAGAATACTCTAGGTAAACTATAGTAGAATGAATTTAGTTAGTAGTAGGATGAATTAGGTAATATAATTAAACCTAGATATATTAAGGTTAAGGAGAAGAAGAGAAATAATTAGTAGGGATATCCTAGAGACTTATAAATACTTTTTTTACTTGGATTTTATCTATAATTCTGGCCTAAGTACTTAATTATTCCTCGCCTTTTAGATATTAAGAAGTAGTTATTATTACTACTAGAGTATAGACTTGGATGACTGTGGGCTAGTAATAATATACTTATATTAGATAATAGTAGGCTATAGGTAAACTTCAGGAAGTATTAATAGAAGCGGCGAGCTTATATAAAATAATTCTTATTACTTAGAGGGGAAAGTAGAGTCCTATTAGTAATATAAATATAGTAACCTTTAATATTATAGCTAGTTATTAGTAATATAGATAGTAAATATAAACCCCTAACCCTAACCCGGGATAGGACTAGGTTATAGGGCCCTCGCTCTCTTATCTCCTTATTATATCCCCTTATCTTCTTTTATTCTTTTTCTTTTTCTTTATATATTACTTAATTTTCTTTTACTCTTTCCTATAAATAGGTTACTAGGTTTACTCTTTATTATTATATTTATTATTTATTTTTTACTTAATTCTCTTTTCTACTTTTATTTTTTATTTTTTTATTTTATTTTTCTTTAGATTTCTTTTATATTATTTTATCTTAATTTACTTTTTTTCTCTTATTAGTTTCTTATTTTATTTTTATTTTTAATTCTTTTTTTTCTTCTTTTTCTCTTTATTATTTTATCTCTCTCTTAAGCTACTATTATTTCCTAAAAAAAAATATTAATCTTACTTTTCTTATTCTTATATTTTAATTCTAAAACTTAGCTTTTCTTTATATAATAATTTATACCCTCTATTATTACTCTTACCTTCTCTTCTTAATATTATCTATAACCTCTACTACTCTTACCTTCTCTTCTTAATATTATCTATAACTTAACCTACTCTCACCTTCTCTTCTTAATATTATCTATAACCTAACTTACTCCTACCTTCTCTTTACTCTCTCTTCTTTACTAGCCCTCTCTCTCTTTTAATAACCTCTAACTATTCTTACTTACCCTCCTACTCCTATCCCTTACCCTATTCTCTAACCTAATCCTATAACTACTACTATTACTACTCTTACTCTTACTCCTATTTATACCTAGGCTCCCTCTTTATCTAACCTAACCTCTATTACTCCTATTACTACTTCTTATTTATATCTAAGCTTACTCTTTTATATCTAACCTTACTCTTAGTAATATCTAGCTACTACTACTACTACTACTACTACTACTACTACTACTAGTATATATATCTATATATAACCTCGCCTTTCTATCTTCCTAGACCTCTTACTACTATTATTACTTTAATATTTAAGCTCTCTCTTAATCGTAATTACTAAGGGCCTACTACTACTACTACTATTACTACTACTATAAACTAATTACTTAATATATAGTCCCTCTCTTTAATATTTCTCTTATAACTATATTTATTTAGATACTAAGTAAAGGAGGAGTAAAGATGAGGCTTTATATCCCTCCTAGGCCCACTCCCTACCCTAGCCTATATATTTAATATTTCTCTTATAACTATGCGGGTGCTAAGTAAAGAAGGTATAGAGAGAGGGGGCTTTATATCTCTCTTAGGCCCGGTCCCCGCCCTAGCTCATACCTTTAATATTTCTCTTATAACTATATAGGTACTAGATAGAGATAGAGTAAAGACGGGGCTTTATAACCCTCTTAGGCCCTAGCCCTAGCCCTAGCCTATATCTTTAATATTTCTCTTATAACTACGTTTATTTAGATACTAGGTAAAGATAAGAGGAATAGGAGATTTATATACCCCTCCTAGATAACCCTAGTCCGGTCCCCGCCTATAGGTTCCTCTATATATATTCTTACCTCTCCCTACTAGCTACCTTAAGTGCTATAGTATTCTTGGTAATATTTATAATATAAGTAGCTAGAGATAAGAGAAAGAAGAAGAGGTTTATATCCCCCCCCCTCCCTTACTTATACTAGCGCTATCTTTACCCTTTCTTATACCTAGCCCTACTTAGCTATAGCTTATATACCTTACTATCTTCCTACTTACTTCCCTATACTACTTAGTCCTTATTAATATTATATATAAGCTATTACTACTACTACTACTATTACTAACCCCTTTTATATCTCTTACCTAATTACTATATATAACTTCTCTTATATTCCTAAACTTACTTTAGCTACTCGAATTTCCCTTCCTAACTTTAAACCCTTATATATTTTATACTACCTCTATTACTTCCCTATACTAGCTCTAGTAACTCTAAATAAATACCCTTCTTCTCTTATATCTTTATCTTAAGCTATATTTATAAACTTACTTTTACTTACTTAAATTTCCCTATATTTTCCCTTATATATTTACTACTACTACTACTACTACCTTATTTATGATACTTCTACTATATATATAATTCTTCTATTTAATAACCTTATTTCAATTAACTCTATTTATTATAACTACTTCTATAGTTACTATAGCCTCTATATTTAATCCTTATATATATATAAGTCTTTTCTCTCTCCTTCTAATTTTCTACTCCTACTTATAATTTTCGTATCTCATATATATAACCTAGACTTACCTCTAGTAATTCCTATACCTTTCCTTAAATTTCCCTATATTTTCCCTATATTTTCCCCTTATATATTTACTACTACCTCTACTATTTCTGTATTATAGATATATAACCTAGACTTACCTCTAGTAATTCCTATACTTTCCCTTAAATTTCCCTATATTTTCCCCTTATATATTTACTATTACCTCTACTATTTCTGTATTATAGATATATAACCTAGACTCACCTCTAGTAATTCCTATACCTCCCCTTAAATTTCCTTATATTTTCCCCTTATATATTCACTACTACCTCTACTATTTCTATATTATAGATATATAACCTAGACTTACCTCTAGTAATTCCTATACTTTCCTTAAATTTCCCTATATTTACCCCTTATATATTTACTACTATCTCTACTATTACCTAATTCACACTACTTCTACTACTTATATAGTTCTTCTATTAGATAACCTTATTTTAATTAACTCTATTATATCTACTTCTATAACTACTACTTCTTCTATAGCTATTCTCTATTCACATATAAGTTATTTCTAAACTATTCTAATTTTCTACTACTACTCGCTATTTATATTTCCCTTATAACCTAGATATACTACCCTAGACTTATACTCCTTCTATTATATAACCTTATTAATACCATTTCATCTACCTCTATAATTACTACTACTTCTATTTCTATAATTACTACTACTTCTATATTTATTCCTTATATATATATAAGTTATTCCTAAACCCTTCTAGTATTTAATTACTACTTACTATTTACATTTCCCCTATATCTCAGCTATATTTCCCTTATATCTTAGATATATAACCTTATTCCTAACTCCTTCTAGTTTTCTACTACTACTCGCTATTTATATTTCCCTTATATCTTAGATATATTATCCTAGACTTACCTCCTTCTATTAGATAACCTCATTAAATCTATTATATCTACTTCTGCGATTACTACTACTTCTACTTCTATAATTACTACTACTTCTATATTTATTCCTTATATATATATAAGTTATTCCTAAACCCTTCTAATATTTAACTACTACTTATATTTCCCTTATATCCTTCTAAATATACTACTCCCCCCTTACTTTCTCCCATATTTTTAACCTATTTTCTGCCTTTTATTCTAGTATTCTACCCCTAATACTACTACTTACTTATAAGTATATAGAATTAATTAATTAATTAGTAACTATTACTCCTTTAATATATTAAGAAGATCCTTATTACTACTAGACCTTAGTGGCTTCTAGCGCCCTACTAATAAACCCACGGATTTCGCGAATAACCCTCTAGTACTAGCGCCTAATTATAACTCCTTTATAGCTCTTACCCTTAATTATACTACTAGTATTAATATTATTACCAAAGATATTAGAAGAACTAGAGGATGTACTACTAGGTATTAATATAAAGCTATAACTAACCGCTTCCCTTATACTACTAGTACCTTTCCTAATATAGCTTAGGTTAATACCTCTCACAATTACTTCCTTAATACTCCCTATAATATTCGCTCTACTATTTAGTATTAAAGAGGAAGATATTATAATATCTTCTTCCCGGAATACCTACTAGGTAACCTATACGTTTTCTAGCTAGCTACTACTACTCTTACTCCTAGTCCCACTACTACTCCTAGATCTGGCCTATTAGCTACTACCCGCCCTAATACTTCCTCTAGTAGCTATTAACCTTATCCTACTAGCTATAGATGCTATACTTGCACTATAGGCCATAATACTAATAGTAAAGCTACTCCTAGTAGTCCTTATCTATTCCGCTACTACTACCTATAGTGTAATTTCCTAGGTAACACTCGCCCCTCTTCCGGTACCTAGTCTTTAGCCCATTCCACTACCTCTAGTACTACTAGATCCGGATTTTCCCCTTCTAGTAGCACTAGTAATAACCTAATTAAGTTAAGCTCTAGCTTAGATAATACTAGTAGTAGTAAAGCTAATAATAATAATAAGCCTATTATTATTAATACTAATAATGAGAGCTATAGAGATAATAATAAAGAGGATGAGCTACTACCCTCTCTATCTCGTAAGCCTCGTCTATATAGTAGTAATATATCTAGTGCCCCTTATACTTATAGCTATAGCTATAGTAATAGTATTTATCGTAGTAGCGGGGGTAGAAGTACCTTAGCCTATAATATACCTATTATTAACCCTATTACTAATAATAGGATTATTATTAGTATATAGTACTATACTACTAGTAACCCTATAAATACTATCACTACTAGCTTTAATAACTATAGCTATATCTTCTATTATATTACTAACTATACTCTTACTAGAAATACTATTATAGCACCTAATACTATTACTACTAATTTTCGAGATATTATTCTTCGTGGTCTATATTAGAATATACTTCCGGATTACCTCTATTCGGTTATTAATTAGTACCTACGCTTACCTCCTAACTAGCGCTTATAAGGGAGTAGTACTAGTATTAGTATTAGGATTTTCTGGGATTTATCTAGGTACTCTAGGCTTATTTAGGTAGGAATTAGACCTTTTTGGGATTAGCCTAGGTACTCTAGGCTTACTTAGGTAGGAACTAGACCTTTTTAGGAGTAGTTTAGGCTTTCTAGGTAATTTAGTATACTTATTATACGGATTTTAAGGTTTTAGGAAGCGCTAGGAGTATTAGGAAAAAGCCTTAGTTATTACTACTAGTAAGCTAAGCCTTAGAAGTAGTATAGAATTAATCTACGAACTTCTCTTTATTACCTCTACTACTACTACTAATATAAGAATACGCTTACTATTATTATATAAGTACTAGTAGCGCTAACATATATTATTTATTTATACGCTTATATAACTTTAGCCTAATATATCTAGCTTACGACTCCTAAAGCATGCATTCTACTAGGACTATAGTTGCACTCACTATTAGACTTTAGTACTCACTAAACCTAATATATAATACGAAATACTTTATAAATATATATACTAGTAGTAATAGTAGTGGTTTACTACATTCTAATATATTTCTAGTACTAACCTAGTTACTTTTTAACTCCTATAATAATTTTAAAGTTCTCTATTATATAGTAATAGAGATAGTAGTAATATGGGCTATCTCGCTTATTTCACGCATATAAAAAAACTCTATTACTATATAATAGAGTACTATATAGTATTAAGATAAACTCTAGGTATCTAATTAATACTATATCTTATAAATATTAAGCTAGTAAGAAAATAATAAGTACTATTAATATTAAATATTATATTAGGATAATAATTCTTTTTACTAGTTATATAATACTATAATAAATATAAGTTCTTAGGTAAATTCTTATTTCATGTCTTAATATCTTTAGGAGTAACTTATATACTTATACTTTCTAATACTACTTAGTAATCTAAACTATTATAATCTCTCGGCTTTATTAACTTAGGGTTACTTAAGATACTAAATAAAGGTATTCCCCTAATATAACTCTTATAAAGAAAAGTAATAATTTACTAGAGTAATAAATATTTGGAATATATATTAAGTTATTAATAGTACTTATAATATAATTAATTAGCTTTATAGTATTATTTATAGGTATAGCTTTAGAAATTCCGGAGTTATTTAGTTAGTTTAAATATAGTATATTTAGTTAATATAAGAGAGGCTAATATAACTAAGATAAAAGCGCGAATAAGAGTAATAGGAGCTAGTAGTATATTATATATAGACTAGGCTAGTATATAAGGAATAAAATTCTTAATAAACTAGAAGAGTAAAGGTAAAGTATTATAAATAAATACTAGAGCAAGTATAGGAGAAAATAAATTACTTAGTAGTCTCCTTAATAGAGACTTTACTTATAATAAAAGGTTATTTCATTATACTAGGAATAGTATACTTTATCTACTAGTACTTTTCTTACTATTACTCTTATCTAATAATTATAAATAAGGTAAGGTATACTAAGCTAGTACTTTAAGTAGAACCTTACCCTCTATTAATCTTTAGATATTAATTAATTTATTAGAAGTATATAATATAGTAATATTATTCTTATCTCTTAAAATTAGCTTATCTATATTACTAAAGTTTAAAAAGTAAGAATACTAAGGCGCTTCCTTATATACTCTTTCTTCCTTAATATTTACTATTACCTATATACCTAGTCTAGCTAAGGTATTTAATATTCTAACCTTATTTACTAATTCTAATATACCTAGCTCTCCCTTACTAATATCCTCTACTTATTTAGTAGCTTATATTCCTAGTAAGATCTCTATGATTTCTACTTTATACTCTACTTACTTAGTATTTATTTCCTATTCTTTTATTTAAATACCCCTAATCTACTCATTAATTTCTATATCTTCTACTATAGTAAATAACTAGGGATTTAGTTATAGGCTTAGTTATAGGTTTAGTTAAACTTTATCTTAGTAAGTATTAGAATTAAGAGGAATTTGAATATTATAGCTTATATAAAGGCCTGTTTTAAGGGGAGTCTCTATGGGAATATCTATATAGAGTAGAGGCTTAAATACGATAAAGTTAATAGGTCTAATAAGCTAGCTATACTATAGTTAATAGTATTAATTACCTTCTAGATTTACTCTCTTTACTTCTTCTATAGTAGAATACTTTCTTAGTTATCTACTAGCTTTCTTTTAAGGTATATTATTCTCTTATTAAATAGGATAAAATACTTAGATCTAGGAGGTTATTAGGAGTAAGGAGGTATTAAAAAACCTTAATTCGGTAAATTAAGCAAATAAGTAATTAAACTACTTTAATTATATTAATTAAATAATAATAAATTATCTTAACTATATAATTTTATATTACTTTATTAGTAAATATATAGATTAATGATTTCTTTTATTATTTATAAATTTAAAAGAGTTTATAAGGGCATTATTACCAGAGTTAAAAAACCTTAATTCGGAAAGCGGTTAGGATCCCTGTTCTACCGGCCGTCGCTAAATCAGGAGGGGAAATTATCGAGACCACCTACCTTTAACCGGCCATATCTTCTACTATATTCGTCGCACGACTATTAGACCGGTCGGCCCGGCATTTGAGGATTAGTTATATGCTCTGGTCACGGAATTTTGCAAATCGACGAGGTGACCTGGGCCTAACCTGGACCCGGATTTCAAGGTTCAACTCGATGATGATTACCATATCTTTCAAACTCTCTTCTAACTTTTCAGGCGGTACCTCTTTCCGCGACTGCACCAGTACCTTGTATGCGTGTTTGGCATGTTTGGGTTCGACATCTGTCGGAAACGTGAAAAAGTATGGATTTGTGCTATCCTTGAGAATCATAGGTCGTGTTACCTTGAAGATGACACCTGGCCATTGGAACACTAGTCCGTCGGTCGAAAGCAATGCTAAATCTCGCGTGACTTTCAATCCCTCGACATCCCGCTGATCTACAAAGTTGGATAGATAAGAGCTTGGGGACCAGCGAAAGCCGTTTTCTTTCATGTGATTTGCATCGACGAAGATGATGCTTCGCGGGAACACGTGTTGAATTCGTAATAACAGTTTTAAGGCTTCGGTTCGATCCGGTGAGAGCTTGAGTATAGAAATGAGATCCATGTTCAAAAGCTGAGCGATGCAAATGAGTTCGTCGAACGCTACGCTAGTCGCTTTCCATGGAGTCCCTTGAATTAGTGACATAAAAGCTAGCGCTCTCGTGTGCTCGGTTGTCATTTTATGCTTTGTTACTTTAGCTACAAGTGATTGGACTTGTGCAAGACATTCGACAGCATCGAGTGCTGGCGCAGAGGTGAGCATCGGTAAATCCTTCACGAGATCGGTAATGGTATCAGAGTATGCCCATGGGACGCTGATCGAAGCATGGACACCTTTGAGAGCACCTAGAAAGTCCCATGCCGGGTTTCGTATTGCTTCGTCCTTTAGTTCTTCCAGGGTCTCGTGGAAATCAACAAACTCTCCCACGTACTTGAAAGCGATGCGATTGCTCAACATGGCCTCTGAGTAGGTCCACAGCCGCCTTGTCCAATTCGAGGCAAGAATGCGCGTGATTGTCTCCAACTTTGTTGGCGGCACATCACGCCTGCGCAGATCGTTTGTCATGACCAGCGTATACTTTGCTTGAGAAAAGACCCTAGTGATTGACT
Organism: Hyaloscypha finlandica; assembly: GCA_021399475.1. Classification (NCBI taxonomy): domain Eukaryota; kingdom Fungi; phylum Ascomycota; class Leotiomycetes; order Helotiales; family Hyaloscyphaceae; genus Hyaloscypha; species Hyaloscypha finlandica. The sequence continues at coordinate 17,995 of JAJTUR010000196.1, forward strand.
GAATGGCTGCTATACGAGCTGAAGCTGGTTCTAGCGGCACACAAATGGTGTCTAGCCAAAAGTACAGGCGACTATTATCCGTGCCATTAGCACCGAGCTGAGTAAGGGCTTTCGCCAGCATCATGATCTGACAAAGGTGTATGCTGTTGCTGTAAGGGTTGCCGAGTCCATCTGCCCAAACGTGTGAGATGGCCACATATTTCATGCGGCTCGGATCGTACCGTACAATCTTGGGGTCGTTGTTGTACTGCTCGAGGTTGACGTTATAAATTGATATTAAAGGGATGCCGCCTTCTTCAACAATCTGCACCAACTCTTTCAGATCTGGATCGAAAAAGGTTTTTCGAGGTGCTGACTTGCGGTAGCCATCTGCTATATGACATATGGGACAGTGACTCTCGAATTCGATGCCACGGTCGTTGAAAACATGTCTCAGCCGATAAGTCTCTCTAGAGACTTGGTTCGCTTCGCAGTTCGAAATAGTGCAGTGATTGTGCAGGTCTCTACTTTGGTCGTCCAGTCGATCTTTGCTCGTTAGATAGACATAGTACTGCCATGGAAGCATGAACGATGCCTCTATCGCCGCGACTTGATTTGGGCACCAGCCAGATGCAAGAAACCTCCGGCGAAGGTACGAGCTCGTGAAAGACAGGACAAAACCCGTTCCATAGATAACGTTTGCCTGTTGTTGCAGTGTATAGGCAAGAAGCAGAATACTGAATGAAAGAGCGGATTCTCCCATCCCACGCGACGGGATCACTCTTTCAAACTCTGCTGCAACCTTGGATGCCCAGTGTAAATTGGACATGATCTCCATCCCTCTGGCCTGCTTTCCCTCTACATCTTCCCCTTCTTTGGTCTTCCAAGCGTCGATATATTCTGGGAGACGCTTCGTCGATAGCCACTCGCCGTCCTCACAGCTCTCTACAAAGTCTTTCACTTGGAATTTGGCGCCTACTTTTCGAAAGATATCATGGAGTATTCCAAAAAAGAGCCAGTTCTGTAGTGTCGCGCGTAATGAGCGACCCTGCTCACCCGCTTCGTCTGTATGTAGAAACGATGCAGGCATCGGCTCCGAGCATTTGCGCAAAGCAAGAAATAGTTCCTGGCCTTGCACTTCGCCACTTTGGAGTTTCGAATCAGATCCGAAAATAAATCTGGCTAAATGGACCACTCGTCGATACCAACTAATGGCCTCCTCAGCGGCTATCATCTCACCTTGTCCGTACTTTGACTGGGCATCCTGTTGCAGTGTTTTCAACACCGTACGAACAGTAATCTTTTCAATGGCTTTGCTTTCCATACTTTCCATACTATGGTCGGTTGACGCCTCTCCTTCTAACAACATGAAGGCTTGCCGAGAATGACTTTTGTCTTCCGCTGATGCCAACAATCCGGCCAATTTTGCTACAGTTTCATCCCTATCGATGTCCTCATTGTCAGTTCCCAGCGTGAAGGTCTCTATCAAGCGCTCGAAATCGACATCTAACCATGAATCGCACTCCGACACTGGTGCCTTGCTAGTTACTGTGTGCGGCTGCAGAACGGCTTTCGCCTGGCCCAAAAATTTGTAGATGTCTGTTCCATGGCGCTCAAGGTACGTCATGAACGGTCCGCTATCATAGGCGCCGCCGTAATACGGGACCCGGATCCGCAATGTATCTGCACCTTCAGGAGCTGGCAGATGATCCATGGTGGACCGGATTGTTGAGACTCGTAAATTCAGATCTGACGGACAATATATTGTTGGAGGTTGTAGTAGTGAAATCAAACAATTCTTACTATACGATAGAAGGTTCGCCTCGCGGTGAATACCCTTATTTATTAGCCTACGGAACTAGTGGGGTCTAGTCGGCGGCCGGCGGCCGGCGGCTTCGCGAGCGCGCGCCCCGCGACGGCGACCCTCCCCACGCTGATCATTGAGAAGGATAAAACTAGATTCTTTCTTAGAATCTTTCTTAGAATTCTCCTCAGAGTTCTCCTTGGAATCTTCCTCGGAGTCCCATGTGTACGAAGTGGCGATAAACGAGGGCAGGGAAAAGTTTCGGAGGGTGGCTGAGATGGTGCCATCTCGCAGGAGACTCAATTGGAACAGACGGATTGTGTCGCCGCTGATCGGAGGATGGTACAGAGCGAGCATTGCGACCTAGCCGGTTTCCTCAAGAACCGCTGTAATGCAATGCTTAGGCCTTCGCGTGGGTATTTGGGGACTAATCATCACGTGTCGGTGAGCGCAGGCTCGGTAACGATTGGCGTTTTTAGTAATTGATTAAAAGCTAGATTTTGACTTGTCGAAAGCTGGGTTTTCTTTACGTCAGCTAGGGGGATCGTTACGAGGGCCCGAGGCTCGCCGTCGTGGCAACCTCCGCTAATATATTACTGTAGGTGTTCTGCCCGCTTCTGGGGATCCCGCATTCAGCTGAGTTCCCCAGCCGCTGGCTTATATAGGACTACGTCCGAATAGTCTAGACCTGCGCTCATTGTTCCTCATTCAGGGCTGCTTCACAGTTGAATACCGCTGAAACCGTGCTCGGTGATGCATTGATTGGCCAAGAGCTAGCTGGATAACGGGATGCTCCGTCAGCCTCACTGCACCTAGATTTGACAACCCAAAAAATGACCCATAGTGGCGCCAGCTTGCCCGAATTAGTCCTTTGTGGTGCCTCAGCGAGCTGGACTTCCCATGCAAGCCTCTAGCCGAGCCGTCTTGCAGATCGCAAGGTTCCCACCCTTTCGCCTACTTTTCCCTTAAGTAGACGAGTAGGACGAGGTACACCAAAACGTAAATTTCATCGAAACGGTAACCTTGCAAAACCAGCGGGCAAAGTCGCTAAGGTAGCTCGTGCCAGAAATTAAAAGTCGCAATCTGCTCGATAGAAATTTATTTTTAGTGAACGAAGATTAATAAGAGTAGTTAGGTCTTATTTTTCATACTTAAAGAATGATTCTACTTCTTTAGAATTTTCAAATAGGGCGTGGTTCTTTGAGAGATTAGCCCAAGGTTACGTTTCGCTAAATTTACGTTTCGGTATCCGTTGCGCTGCGGCCAGAGTCGCACTGGACATGCACTTTTAAGTGAGCGAATTCAGCAAATCAGAGAATAAAAATCTGGATTTGAGCGTTCTGATTTGTTGTGATTTTGCGCCTATAAATGAGCATGTAATGCAACTCTGGCCGCAGCTTAATGGATACCTCGCTTACTTAAGGGAAAAGTAGGCGAAAAGGTGGAAACCTCGCGATTAACATCATTCTCAGCCAGCAGGAGAAAACATCCTTTCACTGTTCACACGGGAATACACCAAGCGCGAGCAAATTACACCTCAGATTGTGTATAGCCAATTCTCCCAGCCAGCTGTTCCGAGTCACAAACGAAATAGATTCGATTCTCCAAGGACTGAAGTACTGCTCCTACCGTCTGCCCCTATTAGATCACTACTCAGCAACCAGCGTCTGCGGTCCCCATCCATCTGGAGTATATGGAACTTTGTAAGATTTACCACGCTTCAGTACCAAATCAGTCGTTTCCGAGAAGTCTTCCTCATCAATATCCAATGCATCATCCGGTACTTTGTTCGCAAACCAAATGATAACCTTGTCCTCCTGTGGCAGCGACAAACGACCCTTACCCTTGACCCACCACATCCCGAGGTAGTCGACGAAGAGATTGCCGACCTCTCCCCGAAGAATAATTGGTCGCACTTTGAACGGGTGCTCCAATCCGACGGTCCAAGGTCTGTCTGCCCACGATTCGGTGCCAGGTGACACGTCGACAAGGTTGCCGGCCTGGATTCGGTAGGAATGCGATTCAATGATGGGTATTGATCGCTCGACTATGGATAGAGTGTCATCCTTAACTGGAATGTGGGCATTGCGTTAGCTATTCGCTCCAATGCCACTATATCGGTATTGAAATGCTGAGTGGATAACAGAAAGTAAAAACGGCAATTTACGAGTGGCTTGAATAGACTCCTTATCCTTATCAGACGGAGTTCGCCTAGCCTGTGAAGAATCATCTGTCAACTTGTCCTCCGCCTTGAGGTATGACAGTCGGTACTTGATGTCTCCCGCGTCGCCAAGGAGGTTGGTCAACGACACCTTAAGTTTGATCTCGGGTGGTTTCTCATTGACTTCCTTTTTGCAACCTGTCAGGACGTTTGGTAAGCTACTCAGTTCTCGATTCCTTCTCTTGTGTCCTCAGACTTACCTTTGACTTTTGTTGATCCATCCAATGCTTTATAAGCCCAGGCTCCAGGAAGTTTCTTGGTTGCCACATCAAGCCGGGTGAAATGGAGTTCATACAGGCCATTGTCCAAGTCATCAAAGTCCTCCTGGGAAAGGGTAATGTTAAGAGTTGGCTCTTGCGGCATCTTGAGCTTTGGGAGTAAACGATTTCCAAGAATTCAGTTTCTCGAGTACTGAGTGCTGAACACCTTGAGTGGACCGGAAATTCCTGTTTTTATACCTGAAAGTTGATTTTTGCCGGATTCAGCTCCACCATTCAGTCCACACTTCAAGATTTGGTTCTAGCCGCCTCCTGCGGGCAGGCACACTTTCCAGAGCTGACAGCTGCAAGATCTTGCCAATAGGGTCGCGGTATTTCATGGCTTCGACGTCTCCTCACTCGGTTCCATGCAAAGTATGGCTTCAGCTGGATGTACATTGGTAGGTGACCACTAGATTCCTCCTCAGCTCCCGTGCGCCTTTTCAATATCCCACTAAAGCTGTGGCACTGTTCACAGCATAAAACCAGGTGGATAAGGACAAGGTGCAAGAGTACTAGAAACAAGAAATTTAATTTTAAAACCAACAGGTATCCCAGTCAGATGAGTAGCATTTGATAAACAACCTACCCGAAAGAATCGCCGTGATCAATTAGTCCTAGCCAGGGCTTGAAAGCTCCGGGTCGCTGCTGACAAGAGGAACCATGTACTACCCAGCCTCGTGCAGCCTGGCCAGGCGGCCCAAGCAAAGACCCAGCAAATTCTTGCTTTCAAACTTGCCGTGACATTCAACGTAGTGACCTGCACCTGGCTCGATGTGTTCAACTCTGTGGCTGCAGTGGCTGAGAACTCATGTGGGGGATCGACGATTCCGTTTCCAGATCTTTCTCATTTAGGCGAGAGGTTGATGGCTGCAGCCGTAGACCCAATCCTTCAGCCCTATTGGCGTTACCACTCTCTACTGAGAGGGCCGATGGTAGTCTGGAATCGCTCTCACTTCTATGGCGATTTAACCGAGCAATGAATGATTCATGCTTCTGGAGTTTCGCCAAAATGCCTTCCAAACGCAGAGGCCATCGTTCACTCTTAGTTTAAACCTCTATACTATAAGGCATATCGTTTTCTGAGTTTGACTTTAATTTAGTTGCCGAGGATACAATTCTGAATAGAATGCGTTCACTCACCACCTGGCTTTGTGTAATCCTTCTATAAAGACATTTCTCTCTCGATATTTCTCTCTCAAAAGGTGACCGCTCCGAGGGCTTGCAGGAGCTGACGGTGCCGCGTTCAAATAGGTGCATTGGTCGCCATGCGTCTCTTAGCTCTCGGAATTACCCAACGAGCCAAGCCATACTTTAAATTTATCTACTTCTAACGTGTTTTCCCTCTTCAACTCGCCTCCTGCTTATTGAGACAAGGTGGCGCAGCTACTTACAGCCCAAATCCGCTTCTTCGAGTAGTAAGAGGTCTACCTTAGCGGCAACTAGTACTCGAGAAGAGATAATTAACTAAGAAGGTCTAAGAGCTTATTAGAGTATAAATTAAATACGGTTAAGTACAGGTATAGGAACGAGAATAGAAGAGTTATTACTATAGCTTATAAGGTCTTAACTTAAATATATAAGAGTATTTTAGTATTATAAAACTCTCGCTATTATTTTATTCTTATATCTAGTATTAAATTATAAACCTTATATTATAAATTACTCTTAAAGGACTTAATCTTTTACTAATAATAATTATTCTTTTATATCTAATAAGTAAAATATATAAATATAATTAATAATATCTTATATTTATTCTTTAGTTATATATTATAAAAAGCTTTTCTTTAATATTTAAAAACGTCTTTAATTTTAGAGACTCTTATATTTTTTAATCTTATAAGTTAATCTCTTAAAAATTCTTTACTTTATTTAATAAATAATATATATTATTATTTAAATATAATATAAGAGCTTTTAACTTTTTTTTAAAAGGTTTTTATATCTTTTTAATATAATTTATTTATTTATATATATATATTTCTATTTTAAAAATATTTAAAGTATATTTTACTTATTATTTTATTTTATATAATAAGTATTAATATAGTTTCTCGAAGGTTATATGATTTTTGTTATATAACCTTATTTCTTATATATAAGATATAAGAAACGAAATATAATAAATACTAGTATTAATTAAGCTTAGTATATTTAGGGATTATATATTAGAACTTTAATACTATAATTCTTACTTATAAAATATAAGATTATTACTCAGAAAATTATCCTATTATATATATACCTTAGATTAAGCTTAGTATATTAGTACTTATTACTTTTAAGAAATAAGTAAAGCGTGAGCCTAGTCCCTTAAACTCCTTTAATTTATTAATATAATAATAATAATAAGTATTTTTCACTTAAAAGAAATTAAGAGAATTATAGTAAAGTATATTAATAGAAGATTCCTATTCTCTATTTAAAGAAATTATATATTATAAGTAAATTATCTTAAATCATAATAGAAACTCTTATTACTTTATTCCTAAAAATACTATTACTTATAATAACGATTTTCTTCTCTTATAAATATTAGAGATACTTAGACTTTATATAAGAAAATAAATAATATAGCTCATTATAGTATTCTCGAATTTTTTTTAGGAGTAATTTCCTTATTTAGAGATTTTAGGTAATAAGAGTAATAAGTAATAAGGGAGTAAATAGAGAGAGAGTAGCTAATAACTCGCTACTATTAAGTATTTTTATATAATAAGTTATAAGTAGTAAAGGAATATAAAATAAAAGAGGAATATAGAGAAATATTAAATTCTCTTTACTAATAAGACTTTATAGAAAACTATACTATTATTAAGCTTCTTTATTATATTAAGCTCGATATTAATAAGCTATATTAATATCTCTTTTTATTAAGTAATATTATTTATAATTCGTAGTATAAGTAAGGTAAAAGATACTAAAATCCTCTTTATCTCTTACTTTACTAGTATTCTTTTTATTAAGAATAGCTTAGTTTACTTATATAGTATTTATAAGTCCTATAAATAACTTATATTTTCTATACCTCTCTTTGAAAACACCTTAATCTCTATTATATAAAATATATAAGAAGAATATAAACTAAGAAGATTTATTAGTAATAAGGAATTCTATAGAAACTAGGATCTCTTACTCTTTATATACTCTAATTACCTTTTATTAGCCCCTAGTATAATAGGAAATAAGCCTTATATATAGCTTACTAGTATTATAAAAAGATAAAACACTCGTTAATAACAAGTGTTTTTCTAAACTCCTAATCGTAAACAAGGGCTTCTAGTTCTAATATCCTTTGAATCAGATCCAGCCCAACCTGCCCTGAATCAGCCTCTGAAAATTTCAACAAAAAACCATGTCTGGAATCTCTTCAAGAAGCGACTCTCTTGTCTTGAGCTTCAGATTGTTCGCACACAACGCCTGCAGGTTCTCTCGATCTGGAGACTCCATATACTCTTCCGTCGCGGCTTCCACCAAAGGGGTCTTCTTGTACTCTTCCAGTCCAACCTCTTGAAGACCTTGGTCCACATTGAAGCGGAAGTATCTCTGTCTCCCATCTGTTTTCGTCAAATTTCGGTGACTTTTCATGAAGTCATCAGCTAAGCGTTTCGTCTACGTGACAATGTTCCCCCAGGTATCCACGAAGCCCTTCACACTTTCCTTCATCCCTTCGGTCGTTGGTGCTCCACTTCTAATAAAGATGAAGCACTTCAGAATCTTGTCTAGCTGTACTTCATCATCATAGTCATCTTTGACCCAAACTTCCCTCGCTTCGTGCCACACCTCATTGACGGGATTGTTTGCTCCAAAGCCCCCATCTCGGTAAGTGCGTCCATTAATTACAACGGCGTCAAAATAGGAGGTGGCAGCGGAGGTGGCACATGCTACATCTATGATCGTCACTTTGTTGGGTACGCCGAGATCCGCTCGTGGATAATCTCTGAAATGAACTATGTTCTGAGTCTCGTACGCTGTGGCGCACACGAACCTATTGTTTAGAATGGGGTTTAAGAAGGAATTAGATAGGAAACTCACGTTCGACAAGCCCGAGCCTCGCCACCGTCAAGTAAGAGTTTTGCCGCAGCAGAGCTTATCAAAGCATCTTTGGCTTTCTGAGACCCAGGTAGACTCGTTGCAGTCGCGGTAGCCTTCCTGTCATCACCCGCAAGATTCTGCGACTTTGCGACGATTCTCAGGATACAGGGGCGTAAGATCTCAGAGTCGAACTGAGATTGGATTTGAAAAGCCACAGTGACTTTGAATTTATGAACCGGACTTCCAAAGATGTCTTCGAACATGGAATTGTAAACGTCAATGCACTCTTGAACATCCATTTTCTGTCGGCCGAGCATGATCAGTGTGTCAAAAAAGTAATCAAGGTATTTCGAATATTCATGAATATTCATGATTAGCTTGATTAGAATATGATTACTATAATGCTCAAAAAATTTGATTAGATTAGAATATATATTCATGAATATTCATGAATATGGTGATTACTCGTCACGTGACTATAGTAAATCAAGGTTTACTTAATAATTATTAAATAACTAGAGTATCTATTAAGCAGCCCTATTTAAACTAAGCTAGGGCTTATAAAATACTAGCTAAATATTAACTTTCTAGAATAACAAACTGATTATCCTCCTCGGAATCTTGTTTTTTCCCCTTTAACTCTTCCTTTTTAATCTCTTCCAATTCATCTTTAAATAGCCCCCAGCTTTTTAAGCAAGATATTAGCTCAAAGGTACTCTTATTAAGTCTATTACGTAATTTAGACATAATAAGAGCGCCTTGAGAGAAGAATCTCTCGCTAGCGGCTGAGGAAGCAGGAATTCCCAAATATTTCCTAGCTATTAAAGCTAAAATAGGAAATCTAGCGGCATTAGACTTCCAATAGTCTAAGGGCTTAGTCTATATTTATATTAGTACTAATATATGAAAAAATATTAAGAAAATATCGGCTGGTTATTTAATAGAATTTAAGTGAATTTTACTTACTTTTTTATCTTCTCTCTTTTCTTCTAAATAAGTTATTAATTCATCCTCTATATTAGAGGACGAATTAGTAATATATATATCCAAGTCGTCGGAGTCGGAATCGGCCATACTAAGATCCGAGGAATCGGATCTAGCTTGAGATATATTATAATCGTGTTTATATCTAAATTAAAAAACTAATTAGTAATTTATTAAAAGCTATAAAAGGAATTACTTACACGTTATAATCAGTCTTTAATCTATTATATATATCTGAAGATATACCAGTAGATAAGCCAATACTAGCTAATCCTTCTTGTTTGATTCGAGGATCAAGAATAAGAGCTAAATATAAAGCTTTACTTTTATTATCTAAAACGCCTGTTTTAGGATAATATTTTCTAAGCTTAGCTATACCCTTATCAATAGCATCTATAAACGTTTTATCCTATTAAAAATTAGTATAATATTATTAATAATATAAGGGAAATTTAAGAAAAACTTACTTTAAATTCTTTTTTAAAAGTCTCTAATTTATTATATATTTTATATACTTCAGGTATAATATAATATATAGTAGGATAGTTTTCTGCTTGTAGCTTTGTCGTAGCCTTAACAAAAATTGAAATTATATTTAAAATATTATTTAAATAAGTAATTTCAATATTAGTTAAAATTAGACCTTTATCTTTAAAAGCCTTTGAATTCGAACTATTAATAACTACTTTAATAGCTTCATATATATGTAAAAAGTTCTTTAACATATAATAAGTCGAAGACCATCGTGTTTTTTGATCTAAAAATAGTTAGTATTAATTAATATTAATTATAATTATAAAAGAAATTACTTACCAAGTTGAGGGAATCGAGCATTTTCTATATTAAAAGCTTTAATTTGAGCTTCTAATAGCCGTCGATTTTCTTGATTATATTTAAGACCTATAATAGTCTTTCGAACCTTTCTCCAAATCGATAAATCTATAATTTATTAATAAATCCCTTATAAATTAAATAGAAAACTTACTTGTTACTTGTTCTATTTCTTCTTCTTCTTTATCTTCAAGTTCTTCCATTTCTTGCTCGTATAAATCTGTAGAATAAGAGGTATCATAATCGTTCTTAATAAGAGCTTTTAAGATATCTTGAACTACTAAGTTTAATACGTGAGCTATACAAGGAATATCGCCTTGAAATTTAATGCCTTCCTTATTATAATGCTTTATAAAAGCCTTTAATAAGGTATCGTTTGAGCTAGCATTATCTCGAGTAATACTAAATAATATATATTAGTAATTATTTAATAAATATTTAAAATTACTTACCTAGTAATATTATATTCGATATTATATTGCTTTAAAGTTTCTAATAAAACAGAAAGTATATAAATACCAGAGTGTATATCGTTTAAGTCTTTCATAGCTAATAAATAAGATTTTAATATAAAATCTTTATTTATAAAGTGTCTAAAATTGAATTAGTATATATTTTTAAATAATTAATAATTAATTAACTTACATAGTAATTCCAAGGAAAGCCTTCTGATTTATAAAGGTACAAGCGTCTAAAGTAATAGAGAAAGTGCCTTGAGAATTAATATTCTCTAATAGCTCTTCTTTAATATTTAAACTCTTTTCGATATAGCGTAAATTAAGTTCGTCTGTAAGGGTCTTTGAATATATAGCTGGTACTTGACTATTAAATATTAGTATATATAAATAAGAGGGAATTTAATAAAAACTTACTAATTCAAATAAGATATTAGCTTTTTAAAGCTTGGAGTAGTAATAGCCCGAAAAGAAATATTATTATTAATAATAAAGTTTAATAATAATCCCTTAAAGTGATTAATAGTAAAACTTTCTTCTCGTTGTCCAGATTGCTTATTAAAAAGGCTACTTATAGTTGTCTGTGAGACTTGACTAGAAGCTTCACTTTCACCTATTAAATATATTAGTAAATATAGTCTTTTATTTAATATAGGATAACTTACTATTATTCTCGCCCTCTTTAAGAGCCTCAAGATCTATAAATTTATGCGAGTTTCGAAAATGAGTATAATAATTACTCGTAGGGGCATATATTCGTTGATTTATCCAAGCTTTACTATTATATATATTAGTTAAATAAAAATTATATATAGATATAATAACTTACGAACAACCCCGAACTAAGCACCTTATAGTACATGTACGAATATCTTCAGGATCCTCTTGTATAGGATCTAAAGTCTTTCTTAAGTAGCCCTTTTTAAAGAGAGGAGCTTGCTCGTTAATAGGCTTTAACTTAAATTCAGGTTGATTTTGAGTCAAGTTAAGCTTAATCGAAGATCCTTGAGACATTTTCGAGTATATCGAGTATAATCGAGTATATTTGTAGTAGAAAGTATATTGATAGGAGTAGTAGCTGAGTTTTTATATGTGATTAAAGTATAGGTAAGAAATAAAAATCAAGGAAATCAACGTATTCTTATATAAAGTTCTAATATTCTAAAAGCTTCTAAGTTCTTCTTCTGATTATCTAGAATCTACTTATTTCGAAGATTCTAGTCCTTTGATCTTTAATATTTAGCTTTAGAATTACTAATATTACTAAATAGCTAAGTCGAGGTAATTCTAGAAGTATCGTCAACCTTCGGTTCGCTTACCAAGCGTCACTATTTCTAATTGGGTGGCGAAGTGGCGCTAGGGCGGGAGCACCCGGAGCTTTACCCGATTTGGCTAGCCGCTCACGTGTAATATCACGTGCAAAGTATTCAAAGTAATCATGAATATTCATGATTACCTTGATTAGAATATGATTAGAATATAATTAGTGCGAATATTTGATGAATAGATTAGATTACTGGCCGGTATTCTAATCTAATCTATTCATTTGACACACTGAGCATGATGGCAATGAGCCTAGGTGCAGCGAAAAGTCAGTAAACGGGGCGTGAGAATTGAATTGAGAAAGCATATCATGTCGAAAATCTCATATGGTTTCTTGTGATGTTCGGGTGGAAGCCCAGAATTGACTTTGGCCATCAGATATCGCAAGATAATCAAGGTTGACAAACCACATACTCCGCCACCATCTTCAGATCGCATTTTGGTTAGCAAGGACTTCTTCAGGGTATCTCCTCCTAGAATCGATACGCACCGAAAGACAGTAGGAAAGACCTTTGGTAGTGACAAGGCTCAGTGACAGTTGTCAGGCTGCTGAGTCGAGGCCACCATGGACTGCGCTAGAACTAGCGTTGAATTGCTCCAAGCCTGACATGATGCTCAAGTACGACTCGGAGATCCAGCTGAAGTGTTTATCCTGTGCCCCAGAGCAATGAGATCTTCGAAGGAGGCAACAGATCGTGGATCCACAAGTATCATGAGCGAGGTCAATCACCGAAGTGCATCATTGTTTCACCCTCAGTTGGGCTATGTGACGAGGTTTATGCTCATTGGTGTCCGAACTGAGCTGGGTGCGTTTAGCCCCAAGCATTAGAGCGTCAAATATACCCTAGCTATTCGCTCAGTTTCAATATGGATAGAGGCTTGACTGTACCTTTTGTACTCCTCGAACTGTTTGATATCTTTTTGCCGGTCGAGTTACAGTTATTGTAATGTGCAAGAAGTCTGAATCTCTACATGATCACCGCTCGGCATTATGTATTCCATGGGCGTGGTAGCATACTGCTGGCTCGATTGAGGCGCATGTTCTTGGGGTTGTTTCGGACGGACGGAGTGGTAATTGTTGAAGAGGTCGGAAGCTGCCGATCTAGCCTCTTTGTCTATAACCCGAAAAACTCGAGTAGTTCGCTGCATTCAGCCTACTCTTATATCTGGTCCTGTTACAGGTGTTACAGGTGCTACAGGTCCTTCTTCATGTGCTGTGGGTGCTTCCGGCCCTGCTCCTATTCGCTGTGGTGCTATTCCAACCCGTGCTCCTGGCTATCGTAGCTGTGGTAGCTGTAGGGGCTTTACTTCAACTCGTGGTAGCAGTTCTGGAAGCTGTAGTGTTGCCTGTAGTATTTCTGTTAAATTGTCATGTAAGTTTTCAGGCTGTATTATTTCTATTAGTGTCTAAACTGGCCTGTTTTGGCCTGTAGCTGCTCGCCTGTCTGCTTGCCTGTCTGCCTGTCCAGCTCCCAGTAGAGAGGTTGACTGTCTGCGTGTAATAGCAATAGCTCACTGCAATCTTACAAAGCTGTATAAAGAACATGTAGATGCTTTAATGGCTGAATTGTAGATAGAGCATAGGGGTTTCGGCTTATAAATAGCCTGTTTTTTTCTGATAAATAACACGAATCGCACACCTGTAAATTGTGCTCAAAGAGACAAGCTTCTCCCTATCAGACTTTTTTAAAAGGCGAGACCCCTAGTGAACTAATACTATCATCTTCTCTGAAGCGAAGTGAAGCAGGCAATGATCACGTTGCGGTACAGCCGCCAGCACTACTCAGCCGGGTGCTGTCAGCGAGTCTGTCTGCCACAATGTACAGCAATAGTCCTGTAGATGCTATGCAGGAATATCCACGAGAATCTGCATGGAATCGACTGCATAGCGTGTTCCTGGCTTGCTAGCAACATGCGGTTCACCGTAGCTTGGGCGCGATGAGCGCGCCACCCGAGCCGCGCCTTCTCACAACATGCGTCCTACTAGGCTACGAGAAAGTAAGTCAAGGGAGAATCCCAGATTTCCGCAGACAATGACGATTTTTGGTTTTCATTGGGCACAATATGTCAGCTAATTCATATGCATGCAATAAAAAGCGTGTCAAGTCAAGCATATAAGCTTCCTAACAGGAGAGCACGACGCCCAAGCCTCTTCTCGTATATGACCAACACCAATGCGCTCTGCCGACTTTCCTTGCCAGCGAACTAAGAACACAACAAGGCCCACGGTTAGTCTATTGTTATAACCGTCCCTAACGTTTGGCTCTCCTTCAGTCCACCAGTCTTGTACGGCATTCAACCATCCACCATTATTGTCTCTTTCCATTCGAGCGAGAAGCACAAGATCGAAGCTGTCTCTCGTGTTTGAAATGAAATCGATCGCTGTAGACATGAGTATAACTCCACATCGTTTGCTACCAAACTCGAGCTTCAATATGTTATCTGACTCCTGGGTCGTCGTCTTTGATATAAATGGGTTGATGGGCGTGCAATTTGCATGGAAGATAATGGAGTTCATCATCAGATCCGATCCAACTGGAAGACTGATGTTCTCCAACGGAAATTTTTCAGTAGTGTCCTCTTCAGGCAGCTGGAGGAGTAAGAAGGGCTCCCTATGGATTTTCGAAATAGCTGTTCCGTCGAAGAAATAGAAATTACTAATCTTGGACTGAAGCAAGGGACAGAGATGCGGAGTGGTTGCTCGGTAATTATAAGTTTCCCAAAGAAAACAGTTCAGACCGCCTTTCCACCCCGTCCATGACCATGAGGTATAATTTTCATTCTTCTGATCTGGCGGCGCTCTACGTCTTTCGCAGGTGCGTGCACTACTCCACAACAATGCTATATCGAAGAACTTTCCTGGTAGTCCATGATAGAACGGGCCGGCGTGTCGATTTTGCAGGAGGGATATCATACCAGCAAATGCAGGGAGTATGTCGGATTCGTAAGTTAGGTGGCGCCCAAGGTATCTTTTCACTGAAAATTGATACAATTCTATGCAGGGGTACCAATCAGGGTAAACACCTAACGGATCAGGGTCAGAATACATTGCTTCTCCAGCCAAAGGATTCAGAACATATAGATTGCTAAAAGCAACCTGATCTTCCTCTGAGATTTCGGATTTGATGGTAGTAAGACACTGGAAGAATGCTTGCTTCTCGCCCAAGTGCAAGCATCTAGTTGACAAAACTTGCTCTTGGAAAGTCCATCCCCGCGAAGTATGAACTGAAATTTTCGTGAAATCAGTAAGCTCCGAATTTGGTACCGCCACAAGCTTCACTCCATCAACCAGTTCGATAGCTCTTGGCTGGGAGCGTGTTCCAGTCCGAACTCCGTGAATGGAAGAGAGGGTATTTACTGCGTGTATCGTAACCAGAGTCAATGTTGCATGGCTGTATATGATGTCCATTTGACGAATCTGTTGGTGTTTACTGCTCACATCGTCTTGAACGATACACAAAGCATCTATCCAGATGTATCGAATACCAATGTTCTTCGTGAACTGAATTGCATCTTTGATAAGTTGTGGTATGTTTTGTTCATACTTCAGGAGGCCATTGTGTTGCATTAGAATTTCGACGTTGTTCATAGTTGATTTGAATATCTCTGTCCCTCCCCAGACATAGCTTAGTGCCACGTACACCAAGTCTGATCGACCTTTCACAATACGGTTATTTTTCACATCAATTAGGTATATCTCAATTGCTGCTTGGCTTTTTGCTTCTTGTATTCGAGCTTTACATCTTGGATGCGTTTTCTCGCAGTCTTTGACATATTTCAAAAGCGTGTGATGATCAATCTTTGTCTCTCTAGGTACGTGATTGATTCGAAATCTCGATGCTATACCGAAGTAGCCAGAGCTTAAGTAAATGCAGCCGACATGAATGTAGTCCTCGTGTTCCGGAGATTTGTAGTCCACTGATATCGTTCCCAAATTATCGTCGCTTGCCAGTGTGAGATAATACTTGTATTCATGTCGCCGCAGGAGTCCATCAGATTGCTGACTTGCCCAGTGAATCATTTGCTGAGCATTTCTGAACGACAGCAGATGTAATATTAGTCTGCAGAATCCGCAAGGCTGGCGGTTGACCAGGTCGAAAAGCGTTTCCTCTACTTCCAGGTTCAATGTCTCGACCACTTCACTCATAAGCGCTTCCACATACTTTGCTAGTTTTGTCGGGATGTCGCGTTGGTGACAAACGCTACAGATATCAACTTTTTGCTCACGCAGGTCCGTAAAACTCTTCTTGAGAGCAACGATCCTCGCGCGTAAATTACCAGCCATTCCACTTGTTGGTTTCACAGGGGCCAGGTGAGACATAGAATAAAGGGGTTTCCTGTATTCGTGGTTGTCATGTCTACAGTAGGAAGAAACTAGAATCGCGAAGAGCTTATAGCTCTTGATTCAACGTGGAATCGTGAGAGGTTGAGAGTAATTCAGTGGTTGAATACTATTGCGCGTAGTCGTAGAATTGATTGGAAGAGTGTGATTTGAGTTCCAAGTGTTGGTTGACTGTGTAGGGTCGGTGGAATCAATATTGAGGTTGTTGTCGGAGAGGCTCTGCAACAAGTAGCTTGCAGACTGCACAAGAGGCTCTGAAGGATCGGCAGAAGCTCTGCGGGTTCGATGACGTCTTGTTAGGTTGATTGTGAGGCAGCACCTTTGCGCATGCTGTAGATCGATTGGCAGATTGATTCGAAGTTATAGAGGGGGGGGGTTCGGTCGCAGGGAAAGATTGCAGATCTGAAGGTGATTCTGAGTCGAATATGAGGCTCGCAGATTGTAGGAAAGCTTCACAGAGCTTGTATTTGGTGCATCGAGTTGAGGCAACTGTTTCGGCGCGTGCAAGGTGTTCTGGACGCGTTTGCAGTCGTTTTGACGTGATTCTTGACAGGTATAGTAAAGAAGTCGAAGCTGAATATGCGCAAGAGCAGGAGGTAGTTGCGCAGGAAGCTGAGGGGAAGTCGAGGAACGCGTGGTCTTCAACGCATTCGTGTGAGGAAGTGAAAGGCAGGCTTGCAGTGAGTGTGATAGACGTAGACGTAGAATCAAGGGCAGGTGAGACTGTTGATTCCTTGAATATCTTTTAGATTCTTTGCTTGTGTGAGGAGGAAAGAAAATATTTGATATCCTGTAGCAAAAGGTAGTTCGGTGAGTTTGTGTGAGGAAGTCGTGGAAGCCTTATCTCTTCTGAAAAGACCTTGTTAATTTATGCTTAACTGTGAGGTCAAGCATTGATCAATGTTGGTTTCACAGGGGTCAGGTAAGACATAGAATAAAGGGGTTTCCCGTATTCGTGGTTGTTGTGTCTACAGAAGGAAGAAGCGGGAATCGCGAAGAGCTTCGCTTGATTCAACGCTAACCTAATATAGCCTAGTAGTACCACGTGATTATATACCGACACTAGTTGTTGAAACAAAATGTCGATCGTTGGATTCTGTCCAGGTGAAAGGTACCGCATATAAGGGGTTACTGCTGTAATAATGGAGTTATAATACTAGGTTCTCCTCAGAGCTGAGCTGAACCTAGGAAAAAAACGTGTGACGCAGCCTGGCGTTTACCGTGTTTAACCACCACATGCACACCCCCGGCATCTGAACACCCTATTTACACCAAAACGGTGATTTTCAACAAGTCATAACTCGCTCAAATATTGAACTAATAAGATCAAGTCTTCCAGCTCATTAAAAGCAAAAATGCTTGTGCAACTACCAGCATTATTAAAAACCTCACTACTGAGAAGTTGGGTGCCGATCAAGCTCTGAAGTGCTGAGTCATGTGATTTATCAAGTGACTACGTGCTTGGTCCGTATTGCACTAAGGGGGTATAGCCTTTTAACACTAATAAGCGTCTACAACTTTGGAAAACCGTCAAAAAATGATAGCTCTAAATATATCATATTCTTAATATAGAATTATAATCATTGTGGGATATCAAGAACTGAGAAATATAACCTTCTGCCACTGGAGGACGTAACATTTAACAGCTGGCAGAAATCGTCCCACCGCAAACGGATTGTACCCCCTGATTGCACCCAAGGATACTTGGAGTATACCAATTCTTGTAGCACCCAGACTCTACTGAACCAAGGCCGATTGTTGGAATAGAGATTTATTGACAGCAGCAGCTAGCCCTCCAAGTTAAGGGCTTGAGGGGCATATATATACATGTGGGGTGATTTGTCATAACAGATCAGCTGATGTGCAGAAATGAGAAATTGGTACGTAAAGCTGGCGTCCCGTGACGTCACTTTCAACACCGACGAATGATGTTATTCCGCACGTCTTCACTTAATCGATCATCAAATGATTCGGCATTGAAAAAGCGGCGAGGAGGATCGCGTGTTTTTGGAATGTGATAGTATAGTGACATCAGTGAAGGGATGGTCCATTAATAGGAGGATTCCAGGACTGTGTGGTTGATCCGGAGACGCATGGGTTCCCTGCTGCGGAGGCAATGGCCCCAAGGTGTGCGGAAAGTGGAGGCAATGGGTATTGATCGGAAAACGATGTCGGTTGGTGTGCCACTTGCGGTTTATGTCGCGGTGTCTCGGACCTCCACTTCCGCGGCCCAGAAATAAGAGTTGTGGCTCTGAACTCTGTCTCGATCTCAGCAGTCGTCGATCCAAGATAGAATATAGTATGCGTAGCAATAGCATATATCTTCGGCATGAGGCGAACTTGCTGGGCACGTTCAAGTGAGTCGCTTTGGATACTGGGGCAGTCCTCCCTACCAACACATCCCTTGTAAGTATTATCTCTGGCACTCATCGTCGTCGTCTTGTATAATACAGAGACAACCAATCCGTAAATATCGAATTCCAGCGAGACGGGTCACTTGAATAGCATTATTAAACAAGACTAGAGAACTTCAGAGGGGAATTCGAGTCCTGTGGCTATTGAGATTTGCCTTCTTCGTTTAGAATTGTCTCGATGCAGCACCCCAGCGGTGACACAAGGTCGCGTAAGTCCCATATTTGCCATTAGGTTCGAAAAGACGTGGCTCTTCTCGCAGACCAATTCTTCCAACATCAACCACGCGGGTTGGTGGTCCCTGGTCTCTCTTCCGACTAGAGCAGGGAGAATTATTCCTTAAACAAGAGGAAGACCACTCTCGTATCATAGAAATCATAGAATTACAAGACTCGAAGCTCGCTTCAAGTCTCAAGTCACTAACAAGTGCCGAGCTTATAAAATGGGACAAGGTTTAGACAACTAACTATAATCCTATTTCTGAGAAAACCGAAGAAGCGAGGTAGTAAGCAGAATCATTAGAGCATGGCACACTTTCCTATGAAAACACACAAGTAACATCTTGCAATAATTGTGCATAACCTCTTCAAGCCTGATTCTCTACCCCCACATCCTCCGTCTCCAAAACATGCTCTTTATCGTTTTCCAACAGCTCCAACTCCGGATCCCCCGAGAACAACCGATCCACAGCCTCGAGTTCAAGACCTTTAGTTTCAGGAAAGAAGACAAAGATAATAGGAACCCAAAGAGCATTAAGCACAGCAAAAATAATGTATGTTTTCCACCCTATATTTTGGATTGCTATCGGGGTGATTTGTACGATCATCTATTGCCTGTCAGATTAAGGAAATTTCGGGCAAGAGTGGATATGGGAATCGCACATAGTTAAAGATCCAGTTTGCAGCAGTGGAGATTGATGAACCTCGCTGGCGCAAGCGAAGAGGTAGGATCTCAGAGGGGTAGACCCAGACAGTGGCTTGGAAACCGATTGTGAATGCACCTTGGAAGACGAAGAGCATAGCAGCGGCACCGATGCCAGCTGCATGGGCGATCGAGGTGGTGTTTTGGACTTGATAGATTAAAGCTGCTTGAACAGCCATCACGGCTGCCATGAGGCTAATCATGGAGAGGAGCTGCATTGAGTCAGTGTGATTGACTACATAGGAATTTGAGGGGAGCATACGAGTGGGCGACGACCAATGCGGTCAATCAAGAACCAAGGAATGAATGAAGCAGCAAAGAACCAAGTTTGAAGGTAACCAGACATGAGTGATGACATGTGAGAGTCGAAGCCAATGGACTTCTCGAAAAGTGTTCCGGAGTAATAGATGATGGCGTTGATACCACCAAGTTGCTGGAATGCCTGAATGGCACAGGCAATGAGTAGTCGTTTCTGACTCTTAATATTATCGTTCTTTAAGAGGTCTTTCCAGGATCCCGCGCCAATAGAAGTTTCGTAGGCGACTGTTTGGAGGATCTCTCCATGAAGCCTCTGAACAGCAACTTCGTCATGCGTGCCACGAAGCTTTTGTAGAACTGCGAGACACTCGTCGGGTCGGTCGTGGGCAGCAAGCCATCTTGGAGACTCAGGGATGACCATCAAGATAATCAGCATTGGGATGAGGAAGATGCACTGGAGAATAACAGGAATCCTCCAAGCATAACTATTGGTGTGGGAGGAGAAGGCGTAATCGATCCAGTAGACGAAAAAGATTCCAAAGTTGAGGGTACTCAGCTGAGCGCAAACGACTGATGTTGATTAGCTCTACTGTAAATAAAAGTTTTAAATGCGGCGACTTACAAATTCCTCTCGTGGCTTTTGGACTGAACTCGGCCTGCAGAACTGGAATGGTGGAGTTGATCGCACCCATACCAATACCAGCCACAATGCGGGCTACAATCATTTGGGCCCTACTGTAAGATGTTGCTTGTAGAAGAGCCCCAATAATCATGATTATGACACCACCTCCAATGCTCTTTCGACGGCCAAGCTGCTCGCCAACAATAGCAGTGAGAATGGACCCGAAAAAGCAGCCGACTTCGTAAATGGCGACGATAAGACCGACCATTGTAGCGCTGGGATTTTGAAACGTATCTGAGAAAGACTTTCCATTTACTGAGCTTGATTAGCGTGGCGAGAGGGATTTAAGCAGCGGGAACTGCTAACCAAGACCGCCCATCAATCCATTGTCAAACCCAATCAATAAGAACCCCAGTGATGTCAGGACGGTGACGGCCCCAAGAAGACCTCGACCTCGAAGCTCAACCATAATGGGAGATGTATGGATCTTAGATTGAAATAAAGAAATTCGGAGCTTTGTCTCGAATACTGAAGCTAAGTGTGTTGCACTCTATTGTTTCTTTGTGTGGGAAAGAGGAAGCAATCGGCGTCTTTATAGACGTTTGGACGTCGATCGAAGAAGCCGCTCATTACAGATTTCGGCAAATGATCCATTTGCTCAGGCAATTTCACGCGTTCGTTACAAGCTCTCCAGGACGTGGATGCGGATGCTGGGGAATGCGGGGATGTGGAGAGCTCGGAGATGTCAGGTGGACTGTAGAACGAGAAATGTTGTCGGTCTTTGATAGTTGCCGAGCCCTGAGACATGTTTTGTGCAAGGGTAGCATTCAAACACTGGCACTTGCCGACGTTCCTCTCCGAGAGAAAGCTTACCCTATTATCAAACCCTATGACAAGTATAACTAGATGTAGATAATGACAAATGTATTACTGTTAATGCCACATGGCAATTGAGATTCGACACGTAGAAAACAGCTCTCTCATATGTACGACGCGTGCCGTGTATCGTCAGTTTTGGAGAGCGGGAAGTGCGCAAAGGCCTCAAAAGCCGACCTCCCTGGATGTTGGAGGCGTAGTAAGGTCGGCGTTTGAAAAAGCTACCCTAGTCGGCCACCATACCAGTGTCCACTAATAGACCGTAGACCAGCAGCTGTCCCATGCATGGGTATCGTGCTAGGGCAGAACATATATGGGTCATTCACCGACTCGAAGATCCCACAGTTTGGCCAGACTCACGAACCGCTGACTCGGCGCGTTACCGTTATGCCTATGCCCACTGAGAAAAGTACGGATCCGACGCCTGAGACAAAGCGAGTAACAAGAGCTTGCTTGAGATGCAGGCAGCGAAAATCTAAATGTGATCTGTAAGACACCCAAGCATATTACTGACGTTGGAGTGTCCTAAGACTAACATATCTCGCAGAGACAGTCAAGGAAACCCTGGATTTCCTCCCTGTCAGAGATGCATTCGCAGCGGCTCGGCATGCGTTCTCGGTGGGTCCAATCGAGGAGGACGGCGAATACGAAAAGTAAAGAAGCCGCTCATAGATACTTCGTCTCCCACACAAAGCAATCACCACAGTTCAAACGCTACCAGTACCAATGTCTATGATCAGACTTACTCGGCCTTGACACCTTCTTCGTCGGACTTCAATCATGGCGCACAAAGGAGCTTATCGGCGCCAAGTCCGAGTATGGCTGCAGTTATTGAAGATACATTTGCGTCGACGAATCTGCACAACACCTCGGATGCTCTCAATTTTCTCAGCCAGGCTGCGGAGAGTGCAGCTGCGACTCAATTATCTGATGCTCAGGATGTACAGCAGATAAGCAATTCGGGGTATCCATCTCAAAGGAATTCAGTCCCGGAAAGCATATTTCAGTCTCATATAAATGGAGCCACACAATTGAACCCGCAGGCTCCCAGAGTTCAATCCCAAAATGGAAATAAGATGATACCATATCACCTCGTCACTGCTGGACTTCTCACAAGTGACCAGGTCTCTGACCTTGTATGTCGGTGAGTCAATTCTTGTGAACAAGCCTTCCAAGTACTCATGAGATATTTTGGATTTTAGATTTGCCAGATTATATCATCCCTATCTACCTATCGCCCCGAAACGCTCTCTCAAGCCAGAATTTATCCACGACACCGCACAACATGAGCCCCGTTTATTAACAGCTATGATTACTGTAGCAGCTCGTGACCTTCCCGGCGGGACCGAGATCCTCGACGTCTGCTCTAAGTATATGCATCAGCTGGTTGCAGAACTTTCAGCCGGGAAGAGATGTGATGTTGAAGCTGTGGAGGCTTTACTGTTATTGGCAGAATGGGAACCCCAAAGTGCGTTATCAAATGTTAGGGAGGTTGGCTGCGGAGAAGAAGATCTGGCCGCTTGGATGCACGTTGGACTCGCTCTGCGAATAGGCTATTACTTAAGGCTTGATAGGACCTCTTTCAAGAATGATGATGAAGAGAGGATGCTACACTACAACCGTAGGAGACTAGCATGGGCAGGTAAAGATTTCCCTCAGAACAAACAGGAATGTCCCACTAAGAACATGCTCATGCAGCATGTTACATTTCAGACAGACAAATTTCCGTCCGAATAGGGAGAGCATTCTGGTCTCGTGGACCAGGACCAGTTTTCGGCAACGGAAGACACAATTTCCCCTCTCTACAACAAGATGATCCTGCAGAGGACGACCATGCAAGTATATTCCAAGCAACTCTAGAGTTGACGCAACTATTTAGCAACGTTCACGATGTCTTGTATACAGGCATCGGAAGTAGTATAAAGATGATGGTCGAAGGGAACTATGTCAAATATATTGACGACTTCCGTACTGCAATCAACGGCTGGAAGAGTGTTTGGGGGACATTAACTTGTGAGCTCTCAGTAAATTCGTCACGGCACCAGATAACCAACGCAAAATTTAGGCTCGCCAAACCTCAAAATCACGCTGCAAATGAACTACGAGTATCTACGGCTCTATAACAGTGCTTACGCCTTCCAAGCAACCTCGTTCCGCACCATCTCTAACAAGAGCAAGGAGATACTAGGTCAAGAGGAGAGCACTTTAGGAACCGTGGGCGCTCTGCCGGATGTGCGATTTATTTATGAGTCTGTGGACGCGGCGAAGTGTCTCTTGACATTAGTGAATAATTTTAGCCATCCAGACACGAGTCTCCGACACTTTCCTATGAGATTTTTATTGTATGGATCCCTCATTCTTGCAAATAATGCTGGGGTTTCAGGCTAACTTGGCAGGTACTGTGTCAACTCGGCCGTGTTCCTCTACAAGGTATCCACTCTCTAAATCTCGTCACTTTCCCCTGGTGATTTACTGATCATTGGTAACTTGCAGGCCTGGTCCTTGGGCATCCTCAGCTCGCAAGAAAAGCCATTCGTCCGCCGTATGATCTCCGATTCCATATCCCGCCTTCGAGCAGGGTCGGTCCACCCCTGTGACTTCGGGTCGCGATACGCCCAACTACTAGAGCTACTATGGACGCAGAAAGACGCAGATGCGACTTCCAACCCGTCTACGTTGCTGGTGAATGAACCGCAGTCTGCGATGCGGTCAGGGAACGAACAAGACGAATTCTCGTGGCTGGATCTGCAGGCGGTCGGGGAGTTTTTGACGGGAGAGCAAGATGGGGCAGTCTTTGATTTTGGAGCGGGCGAGATGGAGATGTTTGTTCAAGCTCAGGCGAGTAGGAGGCCGAGTATAAGTTGGGATGATTTGGGATGGCCTGACAGTGATATGAACAGGTTCTTTTGAAGAGATTAAAAGAAAAAAGAAAAATTAAGTACAGCTAAGACATGTTTGAGCATTTTACTTAAATAATTATATTTTTGTTATACGTTAAATTTTTAATTTTTTTTTAATAAACTAATATAAAAATTAGTTTATTAATTAATTATATAAAATAGAAAATAGAAAAGGCAAATTCTATTAAGCTTCTTATTATCTGAACTTATTATTAATAATTATTAACTAATTAGTACATCTATTAATCGGTTATTAAACCTGTTAGAGCCTACACTAGATATCCCTGTTCGAGCGCGTCTACTTTGGGTTAGTGGCTTGTCTAGCCCCTAATCAACACCCCTGACCGACACCTGAGGGGGGTGTTGTTTTACATTTTTCCGCCTCAGCCTCGCCTCAGCCTCTGCGCATCAGGTCACTTTTTTCTAAACTAAAAGCCATCACTATGCGTCCATTGTCAAGGTTCCTCATGATTTTCATCCTATTTCTTTCTTACTCTCCTCTATGACGCTGAACATGTCTTTGGGAAAGCTAATCGGCTTCCCTGGGGCCCTTGAACAGAAGTTCGCTCTTGCGAGCATCGATTTCGACTTTCCACTCGTGAGACACGAGGCTCCGGCCGAGTACAAAGAACTCGGAATGGTGCTCTCGAAGCAGCGGAGCAGAGAAGGGGAAGAAGGACTTTCGCACATTACGGCTCGACAACTGGGCGCTTGCTTGAAGACCTGATCCCCAAAACGCCAAACCTGGTTCGCGCGTATGGTTTGCGTGCCAGCGAGATAGCTAGGAGCCCAACATACAATCCGAAGGGCTCTCCTGCGGACGGCATTTTCGCTGACCAGATTGGAGCGGGTGGGACGACCATCTGGGCTGCGGCCACGTCAGGTTCTTTTACAATTGCAATGCATCTCCTGGCATGCATGTTGGCGAGGATCTGGGACGCTCCGCAGGCTGTCTCCGTCTGGACCGAAATCATTTGTGAAAGGAAGAGAGTTCTGTCGAAACGAAGTGGGGATGATCCGGTGAACGTATCCTCCATTGCAGCAGCGCAGATCAGGATCAGTCGAGAGCAAGTGGCCAAATGGGACTCTGGGGCAAGGGCCTGGCTCCAGACTGCTGACAAAGCGAAGAGACTGTCTCACACGCAGCTGCTTCTTATCATTAACAATGTTGGGATTCCAGTCGATGTGGAATGCGGAGTCTATTCGAGCGTTATTCACGCATGGCAGACTGCGATAGAGACTGTCGAGAAACTGCTCGCGGGTGAAGGCCAAAGCATCCGCATCGGTGGGCCACTGCTGGCATTATCGGCGTGGCATCTTTACCCGGATATGCTTGTTCTAGGGACAACAACGAAATCTATTAAGCAGAATGATGAACTTATGCCCCTAGGAAGCCTCGTTACCTTGGGTCTTCAAGGCAAGGACTTCGCAGACAAGGGCATTTACTGGTCGCTCCCTCTAGCGCATCTGAGATACTACGGCGATCCGGTGACCTCCACTAGCACTCTCAGTTTGAATAAATCGCGAGTGTCGATATCTCAACTTTTGCAAGTTGCTTTGGGGGCCTTCCTCAGTAACTGGGGAAGTGACGAACTTATGGCAGCAGAAACTTTGGCACTGGTGGTTGATTGAGTGCGAGATTGCCCTGCCGGCGAGAGGTTCAGCTTACGGGAGGACTGGTCTTCTAACTAGCTCGGTGTCCTAGGGGACGCCGCCAAAGACCTCATTCAGTCGACTGAACCACAGCGATCTGAATACTTGAAACTCGTTAGGGCAGGCAGGCGACGGTATCAATCAATCCTAGCAGAAGCAGAGGCTCTCCCGCCAGTGCTTGGTCTCACTCTACCCAGGGGTTTTATTGAAATGATGAAAGTCCCCGAAGAGAGAGTTCGCGCGCTTCGCGAATTTATAGCCGACACTCCGCATATCCCGGATATTGTCATCCAGTACAAAATTGATGAGCGATGGGAGTGTGCTTCCACGGTTTCTTCAAAAGTATCAGTGTTAGTCATCTCCACAAAGAGAAAACGAGATGGCTCTCACGTACGATATACTCCCGTGACGAAATATACCCGATGGCTTTTGCGTGTCAAGGATCCCGACCTTACCTCCGGCACCACGTCAGTACGAAGTCAAAGGTAGAAGAAACATCTGGAAAATGTTGAAAATTGACGAGGAGGGCGTCCGAGATTGAGAAAATGGGGGAGAATGTAGTCTGGGTCGACCCCAACGAGTTTCCAGACTTCGCAAATCAGTTCAAGATGTACAATTCAGAAGCTCCCACAGGCTTTTT
Organism: Hyaloscypha finlandica; assembly: GCA_021399475.1. Taxonomy (NCBI): domain Eukaryota; kingdom Fungi; phylum Ascomycota; class Leotiomycetes; order Helotiales; family Hyaloscyphaceae; genus Hyaloscypha; species Hyaloscypha finlandica. The sequence goes on from JAJTUR010000196.1 coordinate 44,511, forward strand.
CGACCGTAGTCACGATGCTCGAAAATCCTCCAAAGCCAAAGGCCGAAAGAAACGCGACTTCACACCGCTAAGATTCCTCATGGGAGAGAGTGGGATTGCTGGCCTGTACAATGTCAAGGACGAATCCTCCGGTTCCGAGTGTACTGTACGCCCACTTTGAAGTCATTGAATCAAGCCCTTAAACAGAGCATCGTCTCAGCTAGACCGTGCGAGGCAAACGTTTTGAAAGTTTTACATGGCTGGCAAGGATGTGGACCTCACGTTTCCCTTTGCGCCTTGGCAACTGTTGCGAGACTGTTCAACGCACTACCTGGTGCGACAATCCCACTTGAGTCGCCATCAAACCACTGCATGAAGGGAAGTGGATCCCACGTGGATACCAAAAAAGAGGATATCAAGCAATTGGACACAACTATCTCGACCTGAGTCTCGAGGAAGAGTTTGCATGCATCGTGCTTGCTCTTTGACTCTGGTGGAGTCAATCTCGAGCCAAGTTCTCTCAAAGCTGTCATGGCAATGTCAAGTGGTAACTCAATTTTCATTCCAAAGCGGCTGTTAAGTGATCCCTGGGATGATGACACTAGAGGACCCGCCATAAAATCGATTATCGGCAACCTTGGTAGGCCTGGCATAGCCATGCTGATGCCGCCGCAGTCGCCTCGGATGCGGGAACCAGGCCATGACAGCTGGACCCAAATCAGCCATCACCCTTTCGACGGGAAGCTCGAAAACAATTTCCAGCACACGACCCTCCATCTTACCTTCTCGGACTACGAGCTGCCCATCGATGTTGGGCAGCACGGGCTTCGCGACAGGCAGATCTACAGTCGGTCCGACGCAAACACGACAAAACGGTCACCCTTTTACGCCCATAATAACTTTTCAACCATAACCCTCATTAATTTATACTAAGTGATGCGATTATAGAATAGAACCAGGCGAAAAATACCTATTAATCGGATTTTTAATATAATTCGTGGTTCATTAATAATTAAGGCCTAAAGTGCACGGACCCTTATATTAATTGATTTTTGACCATACAAAGCGCAAAAATATTTGCTCGCTAAGGTCACGTGAGCCCGGACTCCAGGGAGAGATCAGGGCATCTCACTAGCCTTATTATTAATAGAATAATAATAATTAAGCCCTATAAGCTCAATAGAACCCTCCCAAGTACTAAATATAGCTTTTTCTGGTGCTATATATATTATATATATAGTAGGGCCATAATTATATAGGTTTCAAGCTCACTTTCCCTTGAACTAAATCCATAAACCTAGCCTATTATTTAGCTACCTGCTTCCCCTTGCTTTTGCATATTATCCTATTCATCCATTACCCTTTTAGATATCGTTCTATGGCGTTTTTGCTTCTTTACACACCAAGCAGCTTATTTAATACTCAATCCCTTGCGATACGCATCCATCTAGCGGAACGTACGATTACAAAACCTCCGTATAGTCTCAATTGAACAAGCTTCAAGTGCCTCTATTACCTTAACCTTAGTATCTGGGAAGCTAACCTTCTTTACTTATCGAAATCGAGTCTTGCTATACCCCTAGTACATCTCAATTGGGTTGATTTCGTAGTGGAACTTCGGTAGAAACATAGCCTTATGTCCCCGCTCTGTAATAAGCTCCTTAATTTGACTCTTTTCCTCAAAGAAGTCCTTGTGATTCGATAGTATACGAGCTAAATAGCACGTTTGTTCGATAGCGGGAGGGTATTTAAGGGGTGTAGTACACTTAGTACCCTTTGGACACTTGAATCTTAAGCTAGGTATATTATACCCTCGCTTAATAAGAATCTGTTCCACGCCCTTAGGCTCTCTTTCCCTATTCGGATCAAGTTACCAAAGGACTTATATAGTGCCTTGTAACCCCGGAATCGTATACTCCGGTGGGAAATACGTATCCCTCCCATAGGGCTTGATATTCCCCTTTTCAACCCCTCCTGGGGTCTTGTTTATATTGAAGGCGTTCAGTGCACCTTCGCTATACGAAGCGTGTACAGAGGACTGATCGAATATTAGAACAGCTATGCAATTAGGGTGCTTCTGTTCAAATATATCAAGCGTCCTAGTAACCTGTACTAATAGCTGTTTTGTATCCTACCAGGGGTCTCTATTTGAGCCTAGGTATATAATTTGCCGGGTATCCAAATCAGGGTCGTCCGGGATAAATATGCCTTTATCATTTGGTACCCTAATACGCCCCTTAGGACCCACGAACTCAGAATCGTGAATTAGCCTCCCTTTGCTCTTTCCTAGTATTTTTTACTAATTATCTGCTAGCTAGAGGCTCTTTTTATAGTCGAAACCATAGAAACAGCTCTTATCGTGGAAGTATATTATATGCACCTAACCTCTAATCGGTAGTAAAGGTAGAATCATATGCCACGTACTAGCTTCATCCTCCTCATATTAAACTATATATGATAAAAGCTCGTTCATTAGTGGTAAAAACACCTCTTAACGATACTAAATCACATCAGGTCGTTCGTGTCTATCCACATAAAGCCCTTTCTTAGTCTTATAGCGATAAAAGCCGAGCCTAGGGAGCCATAAGTAAGCTATGCTACGAGCGATTAGCCTCTCGATTATCGATAATAATCGAGGTAAAATCTCCTGATTTACGGCATTCAGGAAATCGTTTAGTGATATTGTTCCAAGCTCTTGATTAATCAACCAAGTACGGCAAGCTAAAAAGACGTCCTCGTTATCTAGATAGGAGGTACTATCTCTTGTACCACCCCTAGCCTCTAGTGGAATACTATGCCACTATTGATAATAATTAAATAACCCCCTGATTCGCCGAGCTAGTATCTTTCTATCGTTAAAGCGGTGATTACTAGAGGCTACTAAGAGTGATGCGTCAATTCTCCCTAGTCGATACTGCCCTGGTTTCAGGAGCTGTTGAGTATATTGCCGGAGGAGGTGTAAGTCAGCGACTATACAGGGGGTATATGAGTCTTTTATCTGTGCTAGCTTTATATCCACATCGTCAAGGACTTCCTGATAAGTCATTCGTACGTCTAGAGCTTCGTCATCTCCATAGGCGTTTCTAATAAGGGTATCTATAAGTAGCTCGTTCGTTCCATCGTCTTTATCCTCAAGCCTTTGCTCTTTTCTTAATTACATATCCCTAGGGATATCAATTAGCCCCTCAATAATGCCGAATTGTAGCTTCTTTTATTTAAAAGATAGTACGATTATAGGAGTCTTGAGCCTAGCGACTTGAGTATCTTTTGCCCTCTGATCATATATATGCTTTTATTGAGTTCTCAATAGCTTTACTGATTCCTTTGCTATTTTGGAGACGTACGAGCCTCTAGAAGCTAGAAATAGTATTAATACACTTATATTATAATATAAAGGTAAGAAACTTACTAGTCTGTGCCGTAAGTCTTTGCTCTCGCTATGCGGATATAGGCTTCTCCAGAATAATCGTCTCATTCCCACTAATAATAAGCTTCCGCTGAACCCAAAAGAGAGTTGAATCTTCAAGCTCTAATTTGTCGCTTTATTCAATATCTGAACTATCAGAATCGTCCTCTATAATAGAGGGTTTCCTATGCCGTTCGTCAAGTGTTGCTTGGATTGCAGCTTCTTCAGCTATGGTGAGAACTGTAATTGAATCAAGAGTTGAATTAGCTCGCTTGCGCTTCTGAAGGCTTATAGAGGTAGCCATTAGAAGTATGTAAAAGGGATAGTTGATTAGGTTTGTGGTTGTTGAGATATTAATATAATTATAGAAGAGCGGTCAACCTGGTGGGGGGCAGTCACGTGACAGTCAAAGTAAAAAATGACTATACAAAGCGCAAAAATATTTCCTCGCTTAATTACATATATTATAACTTCTTTAGTAATAAAGATATTATAATTTTGAGACTATAGAATTGATTCCTAGTGTATATAGTATAGTTTTAATTAATACGATTTATTCTAATTAGTGTGGTGGTGGTTTCTTTTTTTTTTTGTCGTGTTTGCGTCGGACCGACTGTATTTCCTCGAAGCCCCTGTTTCGGTCCACGACCACGGCGAGTGGGTTGGCGATTTGGACGTCCTCAAAGCTTTGAATTCCGAGAACTTGCGACGAAGACCGATTTGTACCGGGCATGACAGCTCCGAACGTGCGGATGGAAGCCTCCTCTCTCGTGCTGTTTCTTTGGACAATTGGGAAGAACTACTCGGGAGCCCGGCTGATACTACCGTTGTCCGCGCACATGGCAACTGGCAGGCAAGATTAGCCGCGATGGTGCTAAGCATCCAAAGAGGACATGTAACGCATGTCTTGCCACATGAGGTATGCTGGATATGCTCGTTAGATGGCGAAAAAGAACAAGAAATCACAGGAACCGATGAGGAGGATAATGGCAACTCGGTGGAAATTGATGACAATGTCTCTGTTGAAAATAATGAAGGCCCCTCGATTGTTTTGATTGAATAGACGCAAGTTGGACTGGGTGAGGACGGGACATTGAGGGTTATTGGGACCACTTGTCGCTGTAAGAGACTCTCTAATTATATGATGACGGTAACGGCCGTGAGAGATATTAGAGTAAATAAAAAATCACCGTTTTATACAGCGGGGCTATTTCCAAGAGATAAATTTGCAAAAACACAGTTCCAAGGTGGTTGGAGATCAGAAGATGTCCTAAGAATCTCTCCAAAATCCTCGCAGGTATCAACTTTGGTCGGACAGGGAGGGCGATCGAGCACTATTCTAGCAGACTGACGTCTTATTACAATATAGTCAGTCCGATCCAAAAGCGACAAAAAGTAAAATAAAAACTACTATAATACTGTCCACAGCAAACACTCATAATGAGACCCTCCATAGCATTAACGGCGGAAGAGATATTTTTCACAAGGAGTGATATTAGAATGCACAAGTTGAGCTTGTCAACGAAGTAAATGGAAACTCTATTCGCTATTCTGAAATATTATGAGGTTGGTACAGAAAGCCGAACATGTAACCACCTCGCAAACGAAACGCTTTTCAAATCCACATGTCTGTACACAACATCTGAGGCCCAAAACAGTAATGGGTACATTACACACCCCGTTAGGAAAACCCCCCCACTGTACCTGAACCCTGTGTCTACGCCAGTCCAAGCGTGCATTCTACCGGATAGCCTATAGCCTATGGTGTATAGGAAAGTGCCATGAATGAGATATAGCGAGAAACCGATCTTCCCAAGATACTGGGCAAACCGAGTCGTGAAGACAGATTGAAAGATCGGAGCGTTGTCGATAGTCCATATGAGATGAACGGCAGCGAGATGGATCCAGAACTGGTCCTCGACGAAAGGTTGCCTGTACGATGCCGGTATCCAAGACGTGAGAGTTTTGTAGCCAGGGGAGGCAGCTGCCCCTTCGGTAACGAGCGGCATGGTGAGGACGTAGAGAGAGACGACGAAGTTGATTATCCAGAAGGCGAAGTTGACTCTAGGACAGTAAAGCTGGGGTAAGGTGGTTTCAAGGAAACGCGGTTCCGCACTGCGGGGTGTAGATTGGGTGGCTTGCAATCTTTCTTCCCGCATGTAGTGCAGTTCGCAGAGAAGTACGCCACTCATGAAAAGGAATAGATGTGTGTGTAAGTAGTAGAGAAGCCAAAGCGGAATGCAGATGAGAATCAAGAGTCGGAAATTTTGGCGAACTTTCGCTACTCCTAGAAGAGTGATGAATATGACGAGCGAGCCGTGAAACTCGACATCAATAGTCCAGAGATTCGTATCGTACGGTGGGTTATATCCTCCAGGATAATTCTGCGGGCGGAATATGTCGGAGATATCCAGAACCGTGAGAAACCAGTGCATCAGATTCTGGGAGAACGTTTCAGCCAGATGAGGGTGTCGTGAGCCTGGTCCATTTCCATAGAAGCCTGCACACGTTGCCAACATCATGAAAAAGGTCACCACAATTGTAGGCAAGACCAGCCTTATTCCCCTACGGAATGTTGATGAACTAAGGGCATCTAATACCTCAGCAAATCGAGCTTGGCGAATCAATCCCAGAGCTCTGTAACTGAGTGAAAATCCCGAAATGACGAAGAAGATGGCCACCATTGCTGGACCCGTATAGAAAATCCTGATGATTGGAAATTGCACAAAGTGGTAATTCTCCGGACTGCTCCCCCATCCCCGATGAAGGCCCCGATACCAGAGAACGCTGGAATGGTGGAACATTACCATCAAAGACGCAACACCACGCAAACCATCTAACCAGCCAGTTTTGTGCATTTTTCGAGGGGCGACTGCAGAGTTGGTGTACGGCGAAATCGCAAAGCTCGGGAGAAGTGTGATCAAGAGGAGTTTGCCCCTGGCAGATAGCTGATCTCCGAGGTATGTTTTGAAACTTGAGAATAGGTTTTCAAGGCTGGCGTCAGTCGAGTGCGGTGAAGCTTCATTGTAGTCCAGTGCTCCTTCAATATCGCAGTTGGACATGAAGTGTGAGTGTCCATTTGACATTTCGTTGTCCGACACCAGCTCGATGGCGTCGGATGTTGGAATTGGGCGGTATTGGGACATTTGCGAGCTTGCTGTCCGGGCTGCCAACCCCCTTCTAAGGTTCACTCAGGAAAGACTTTGATGAGATGAGATTGTGCAACATTGATTAATGCTTGAAAACGCGATGAATGAGAAGTAACCATCAAAATGTTTGTTCAGCGGCCGGCTAATTTATTTTTCCCTCCTACAAAAGCAAACTACACGTTTCAAGAGTGGAACGTGCACGATTAAGTTTCTAGAGCTATTTCCACTAGACTTGATAATTGCTTGTTCCTCAAGCCACACAAACACGGCGGGCCAGGATATGCATTCGTTTGCTGTCAGAGATTAGGGGCACTCGCTTACGAGCCAGGTCCCGCAAGCCAGCATTCACAGGGCCCGTTCGGCCAGACGATGTCACTCGTAATGTCCCTAATTTCCCCGTGCCGCCCCTGTAGAATGGCGTTCGGCCAAATAGCGATGTCCCTTTTGCCTCTTGATATCCCTTTTAATGTCCCGCACTAGCTCCTATACAAATTAACGATGTCCCTCGTGATACCCGTAAAATGAGAAAATGACTGACTTTACGTTCGTGATGTCCCTTTTGATGTCCCTTTTACAGTAGAACTCCGATATAACGATCCTCGATATAATGAAGTGGTCTGTACGCCCATACAAAAACCTCGATATCGTATAGGCATTTTTGGTCCCAAACCCCCCTGTCTCACCAAAATATGACCTTTTCCCAACGATATCCTCGCATTATCGTTAGAAAAAGGCGCTAAAATTGGTATCGTTTATATCGAGGTTCTACTGTAGCGTCTTTTGCACGTGCTGAAGCTAAATAATCACTGGAATCGCGCTATTTTGGTGCTCTGCAGGCGCGTCCTATTTTCCTCCGCGCGAGTTGATACCTTCCTACTGCATTATTTTTATGTTTATTTATAATTAGCAGCCTACCATAAGCTGACTAAACTTTTGATAATAGGGTCGTTTTATAGGTTAGTCGTAATCGGAGGAGTGGGTCTTACTAGGATTTCTTTTTCGTGATAATCTAGCCTATTACCCCATATAGTTAGCCACAAAATTATAATTACAGTAAGGTCGATTACGAACCGTAGTCTTGGCGGTCGAGATTACGTCCGGTAATCTATACCTCTATAATCCTAATCGAGTAATATTAAAGCTAATTAACGTCGATCTAGGGGTAATTAATATTATATAAGGCTCGTGATACTATAAGAGACTAGCGATCGAGTAGGAATTAATATAAGAGCTAAACACGGTAGTATTATTTACTTTATAACGTCGTAGAGGTTCAGAGGTTCTATAGAACTTAGTGAGCTTTATGCTTTTAATTATACTTTCCTAAAAGCAGTTCCTGATTAAAACTCACTTCTTTTAATACTATTTCTACTTAATACCTCGGAAACTGCCTTAGATTACTAACCCTCCTAAAACTCTATCTCTGTAGCCTACTCGTCCTTCTATTAAAGATATACTGAATTAACCTTACTACTTAATTTATTTAAACCCCTAGAGCTCTCTAAGTAAGCTTAGTTAGAATAAGCCTTATAAATACTACTTCTACCTCGATTATATCAAGGAGTATATTCGTAGATCGACCTTCCTCTAGAGAAACTACCCTCTTTGTAAATAAGATATTAAATATCTTAGAAACGAGTTCGTCTTACTTTCTCTTATATCTCGTTGTTCCTAGAGGCTAGCGTGTAATCCCGACGACGATATCGACCTCAATAATCTATTCCTCACTCCTCTAGCTCGTCCTACTACTATATCACTAACTCGATTATTAACTAATTAACCTAGTCGTCGTTATTACTTCCCACTTAGTCGCCTTATTCGACGTATAGAGAGGGCTAGGGAGGGCGTCGAATATTAGTTATTAAGTGATTCGAGCGAAGGTAAAGCCTTTGAGACTATAGACTCTCTAGTTAGTATTCGACCTATAATACCTAGTATATAATTAGTATCAGAATTCAACTTTTATAGAGGTTCTACTCCTTCTTAATTCGCTCCTTCTCAGATCCCTCTATAATCGCAAGGGGCGCTAATAGCTAGTTAAGTAGCTATTTTACCTAGTCTCCCTAGCGAAAATACTACTCCTAGATCCTAACCTCTCTGATTATATTCTACCCTTTATTATACATATTAATACCTTAATATTAAGAATAGTAATACTATAAAGTACTTCTGTATCTAGTACTCTATATAGGACATAATACCTATCCCTAGTCGTCGAAACTATACCGGTCGAATTCGAATAATAAAGGACTAGTATAATACTACGATTACTAAGCTCGTCGATAAAGGGGGACTTGAAATCGATAACCCCCGCTATAAGGTAATCGGAGTAGTCGAGCGGGTTCTAATACTAGGAAACCTGTATTATCTAAGTAATAGAGATCTTAATACCGCTCGTCTTATAAGGGAGGATATTAATAGTCGTTAATAGGTATAAGAAGACCGTACGAATACCCGAATTAATTAAGAGGACTATAATAAGTGTATAATTAAGATTAAATAAGGTCTAGCCTTAATTTAGTATAGTTAAGTAGCTTCTAGCTAGGAGAACGAGGAGTAAGTAGACGGGAGTAACTTACCTATTAAGCCTGAAATTACTCAAGAATACAGGGAAATCGCTACCTAGGGTACTACGAGAGGCTCTTCGTATTCACGATATTAGTAGATAATAGTTAATATATAATACTCTAGTCTTAATACCCTCTAGACTCGAGAGGTAATAGCCCTAATTAACGCTAATACTAAGGCCCTATAGTGTCAGAATAGCCTCTTAGAAGAGATGTATACCTAGTAGATTCGTAAGGACGAGGAGGTAAGAGTAAGGGTAAACGAATACTTGATTGAGATATAGTCGACGAATAGGCTCTTATAGAGTATTAAGCGAAATATATGTCGTTTAACCCCCCTACTAAGCTTTTAGCTAGTTCGTCGTCGCTGTACTAGAAGGTCTTCTAGCTTCAATATATATAAAGATAAGAGCCTTATAGATTAAGGGTATAGTTGAGAATATCTATTTCTTTATATTTTTTAGTGATTTTTACTAGAAATATAGGTATATAGCTCTAGAATAATAGCCGAGACTCTCTTTTTTACTTATACTAGGATACTCTACCCCTTATACTCTCTTATAAATATGTATTTATATTAAAGCTTTAGCTACTCCTCGGAGATTCTAGGGTTTTTTGCACGAATTAATTAGATATATAGTAATTAAGTATCTAAATATAGTATATTAACTAAACCTCACGATATGTGTATATATAGTATTAATGATTTTAACTAATTAGGTATAGTGAGGAAAATAAGCTTTTTCCTTAAGCTTCTAATTAGCTTTATTAAAGGGGTCTTACTCTAATAGGCTTAGTGGATCACGTGCGCGTCACGTGGAGAACATTAAAGTGAATCTCATATAGATATTAATATCTTCGTAATAGCTATAGGGAAAATTATTAGTTTAAATATTCTTTATTTTAGCCGAATTTATACACGAAATAGAGCGAATTCAAGAATAATTAAATAGAACTATTTCTAATTAATTACTTCTAAAATGACTTCCTAAATACTATATAAATACTACTTAATAGTTAGTAGTAAGTACTCAAAGTAATTACTTACTTGATTCCTATATATTAAATATATTATAATATTAGTTAAGAAGATAAATACTACATATATAGGGCCTATAGTAGTTACTCTTATCCTTATTACTTTTTACCTATTATTCTAGTACTATTTATCAATTACTATAGTAAAGGTATCCTTAACTATTACCCTCACTACTACTATACCTTTATTAAACTCCTCTTTAGAAGGTATTAAAACACTATAGGCTTAACTCCTCTTATATATACTAACTATACCGAAATCACTATTATATCCCTTATCTCTAAATATTAAAGAGTACTCGTTGATAGAGAGATTAGAGAGGAGATAATAGAGCTTTCCTAATATACTAGAATCGAGGTATACTTACTAACTATTCTTCTTTCCCTTGTATAGTTCGGAGATCGAAGATATTAACTTATCTAGCGTCGTTAAGTAAGAGATATTAAAGCTATAATACCCCTTTTGACTAGTATAAAAGAGTCTCTAATAGAAACTCCTTAGCTGAGCGATTCGACGAATTATTCTATTAACGAAGCACTAGATATTACACCTACTACTATAATACGTAATAACGTCTCTAAAGAAGAGGATCTTATAGTAGGTAAGTCGTATATTATCCTAGAAGAGGAACTATTAATACTAGTAATATAGGAATAAAAGGATATCCTAGAAGATCGAATAGAGGATACTCTAAGATATACTAAAGGTGAGGTAGAGGTCCTTCTATCGTAGTTCACTAGCTAATCGATATAAGAGTATACAAAAAGCCTTTTCTAAAGAGATTAAATACTAATAACGGAATTGAATCTCGTTGATATAAAGTAGTAGTACGACCCTCTGAATCTCCTCCTTCGAAAACCTTATATATTCGATATAATTAGCTTCGGGGATATTATTTAGACTGAAGTTAATAGAGGGATTATATTGAATTAGTGGACGATATTACGCTAGCTAGCGAGGTAGTCGAGGGAGCTTAGTACTAATTCTATTAATCTATTTAATCGAAGACGTGATTACTTAAAGACAAGCTATTTCCTATCTCTAAATAGCTTTATAAAGAGGTTCGAATATCGATATATGCGGTCGTAGTTCGTGGTAAAGCGCTTATATAGCTATAGTAGGAGAGATAGTGAGACGTGTAGTTAGAGAAGAATCAAGTAGCCGGCGTTAATACTATGAGCTCTATTTACAATATTATCACCAGTTTACGTCACTAGCGCCTTTACGTTAACCTGAATCATTAAAATAGGTCTCCTAAAGATCTTAATTACGGTAATAGCAAAATACCAAGTGTGGTAATTCTATTGTAATCAGCTTACTAACCTTATTAGGCTAGACCTGCAGATCGAAAGTACGATGAAACCTCTTTACGGGCATCTTGCAAAACGACCCTAATCTGTAATGCCCTTTTTACCGCCCCTCGTACGGGCCCGGCTAAACGCCCCTACAAAGACGTAATGCCCCTTCTAATTTCCCTTTTAATGCCCCTGTAATCGTGCGGCGTCGCTCGCACTAAACCAGCTTTAGTGCAAGTCTTGACGCACGATTAATGTCCCTCGTACGGGACATGAAAAGGGACATCGTTCGTACGCTGGGAATTATGAGTGTCTGCTGTGAGATCACTCTTTCCTTCTTATCGTGGTGGTTGTCTTTGCGCCACAGTGTAGTTACGCAGGGGTAGGGAGGTAACTTTGCAACCCCCCTCCCCCCGCCCCCCCAAAAATCAAGAACGATGGGCGGCGACCCTTTCCTTTGAATTTATTGTTACAGACGTCGACTCACCAGTGTCAATCTTTCTCGCCATCCTCACTGTGAGACCCTGACCCTCTGCGAATGGCGCTTTCTACGTCCACTCTTCTCCTCTGCCTCTACGTCTTCTGCGAAACAATTCGTGCCAACTATGCATATTATGCGTTCCGCAACTTTCCTCAGATTTCGGGGTCAACTGTAATACTCCTCTCGGAAATCTTTAAGCTTTCTATCGCAGCCTTCTTCTTGTGGAGAGAGAGCGACAACTTTTCAATTTCTACCATCCAGAAATTCTTCGAATCCAGCCAGAAAGGAGAGGTGGACTTCAATGAAACGCTAAAGTTTGCGACTCCAGCCGCCTTGTACTTAATAAACAATCTTATCTACTATACCGTCCTGCCTCTCACGAACCCAAGTTTATTGCAGGTCTGCATTATCGCCAAACTACCCACCACGGGAATCCTCCACCACTACATGATCAAGCCGCAGAAGAACGTTTATGCCTGGTTTTCTCTTTTCTCGCTCGGTCTTGGGCTGTTTGCTTTCAATATCCCTTCGAGCCCTCAAGATGTAGCAATTGAGAATTCCTGGTATCTGGCTCCAGTTGCTGGCTTCGTGATCGCGTGCCTCTCCGCACTCGCCAGCATCAGCTCCGAGACCTCGACGAAGGAGGGGGAGTTCTGGGAATCTCAAGCATATCTCTACATCTGGGGAGTTATTTTCGCTACTATTGCGTATCCAATCATGCCTGGTGGATCAGCTCGGGCAAAGGACGAGACAACGACATTTGGATTCTTCACTGCCATCGTCGGCCTGGTCACCATCACCGGAGGAACTGGTCTTGTAGTCGCGGTTGTGCTCCGGGCGCGCGACAACATTTTGAAAGTAATGGGGACTGCAGTTTCTTTGGTCGCAATTGCCGTGAGCCAATTTATCTTCATGCCTGATCTTCGCGCCTCTACATTCACACCATGGAAGGTCTGTGGTGGGGGAATCGTAGCCACTGCTACCTGGTGCTACAATCATTATAGCCAGGAGCCATGGCCACCGCGAAATGGTGATTTCCATGCTATTCCCCAGATAGATATTGGAGTGATGGAGTCGGCAGAAGGGAAAGATGGGGGTAGCAAAGAGCCGAAATATGGGAGAGGACAGCCAATACAATCAAGTCTACCACTGCGAGAACTCTGTCCTAATGCGACAAAGATTGTTCTGTGCGGGTTACTTATAGCATACATGACTTTGGAGGTTGCGTTGAGACAGCCTGGGTAGGTTATAGGGCGATATTGGGCGGAGTATTATACAACATTGTTTACAAATATCTGTTGTTTAAGTTGAGCCTTCAAGCAGAAAGCGTTCTGTCCGCAATAAAAATGCGGCCTTCCAAAACACTTTGCTTGTAGAGTACAGGTGATTCCAAATTATAGAAATGTAATCAATTCATCGAATAGACACTCAGGGGATCTGCCAGATCCGTTTAAAAGATTCAGTGAGCTTGGTTTTGAATGATTCTATACAACAATGCTCAATGCTAACGACAGGCTGAGAGGAAGAGTACTTACTTCAATCCAAGGGGATTCGGACAGTCGATCGTCTCTACTGAAAACGTGCTTGCAATCTCCATTGAAGGCAAGTTCATCGCGCCTTCAATCCCAGCCGCCTCCTCTTGATCTACCGGTTCCTTCATCCTGTAACCAAACCAGTAGATTGATCTTCTGAAATCTGGAAAGCAGAAGAAAGCCACCTTGCAAAGTACCAACGATCTTCCGGACGCGGATGCGGATGCGGATTTTTGAGCCAGCTGAATTTTCTAGAACCCTCATTACCATGCTCCTTTTCTCAAGCTCAAGCCACCCTTGTATCCCCTCTCGTTGGCTGGGACGATTAGAGCCGCGATAAGACCATATCCGAAGACATCTTCTACAACCCGGACGGCGTTTGAAAATAATGTTGAATCCATTTGGAATATGAGTATTTGTTCTGCCGGGGCCAAGGGGCGCCAGAGCCAATCTAGACGTGCTTGATGTGAAAGAAGGTATATCTCAGATCCCCAGCAGAGCAAACTAGTCTTGGGCAGGAATTGTGGGGAGTATACCAGTTTGATTTCAAGTACGCGGAGGCAAGAGAAATTTCAGGAGAATAAAATAGAGTAGGATAGAGCAAACTGCGATCTAGGAGAGATGAGTTTAGGAGTTGAGGAGGTGAGGAGTTGAGGGGTTGAAGCGATGAAGCGATAGTACTTATCTACGGATGTAAAGCAGGCAAAGGCTTTTTCTTGGGTGTTCGTTCTCACTCGTGTTCCCCAACAAACTGCAAAAATCGTAAGTATGCCACCGTCTCTTTCTTCTTTGAAGCTCTTGCTGACGGTCCTGAAGTTGAAGCCATCCAATTGACTCATGTTCCAGCTTACCAGACCCCTTCTGCGACAAAAATAAATCTATCTGATTCTCGAAACAATACAAGCGTTTGCATTACTACATGATCTACTTAAGGCTCATAAACCATCATTTCTGTGCATTCCTCATGTGGAATCGAGTACTCGAACTTTGTCCACAAGCTCTCTGTCTTCGGATCCGTCATCCCGTTTCCCCGCAGCATCTTCGCCTCAAATTCTTCCCTGCTCCTCACACAATAGTGATGCAGCGCTATCCGATCTCTGGTAGGAGGAGTTCGAAAAGCATAATGGTCTATAACGTCTCCGTTCTCGCCAACTGTGTTGCTGCCTTCTTGAGTGCTGAACTTATGTGGGTTAATCGGGAGCCCTGCCTTGCTCATCTTAACGATCGATTTAATGTGCTCGTTGTCGCTCCAGTCGCCGTTAGCCCACTTGTCTTGGAGGCAAGATGTGAATGCCTTCCTAGCTGATTCAGGACGTTTGAGGAGTCCAGCTGAGGAATGGATCTTCCAGCTATTCAATCAAATATTAGTCAGTGATAAACCAGGGAGCGAGATTCGGATGAGTAGTGACACGTTAGAGTGGCCTTCTTTCAAGAAGCCAAGCATTATTGGCGAATTAGAGAGAAGGAAACTCTTACTTGACTCCGAGTGCTCCAACAGTTTCTTCGTCTTCAAAGCTCTCCAAAACCTCCGCCAAATTTTCCTCCCCTGGCGTCTCCAGGAACTCATCAGCATCAAGAAACGCCATCCATGTATGATTGCTACCATAATTTTCAATACAATCCCTATAGACATTGAGTTGCATATACTGAACCCGATCCGGCCAGAACTTGAAGGTCAACACTTCTCTCGGAAAACCAGGGTACTCGTAATCGGAGAGTGGTGGTTTGGAGCCGTCATCCATGATATAAAACCTCTTGATCCCCATGTGGTGATAATGGTGGACGAAGAACTCTATAAGATCATCCGCCTGGTCCTTGACAGCTATGCAGACAGCCAGGTCGCTTTCTTCGAGGGCTTTATGTGTTGAGGTAGCTGCAACAGGAGCCGTGGCCGATGAGTGCTCAATAGCCTGAACGCCATGAGCTCCATGAGCACTGTACACCCCATCAAGGGTGTCAGCAGGAGTTAGGTCATTATTTGGCGGTGGGATGATATTCGATTGGATCTGGTCTGCTGGAACCTGTGGTTTGGAGGTGACGTTTGTAACTGCGGTGTTGGGAAGGAAGAAGAGGTGGAACGTCAATAAGAACAATGTTAAGACGAGGACTGGTCTCCATTGCACCGATCTCCAAACTGCCAAAGCGGACGTTACAGTGGCCGTCATTGCAGACATACTAGCAGTACTCAAAGAAATGAATAGAGGCGAACGCCGATGGGTTGGAGG
The DNA here is from genome assembly GCA_021399475.1 of Hyaloscypha finlandica. Taxonomy (NCBI): domain Eukaryota; kingdom Fungi; phylum Ascomycota; class Leotiomycetes; order Helotiales; family Hyaloscyphaceae; genus Hyaloscypha; species Hyaloscypha finlandica. The sequence continues at coordinate 60,184 of JAJTUR010000196.1, forward strand.
GGGATCTCCGAGTTCTCGTGGCGGTTGAAAGCGCGGAATTCCATTCAGGATTCCCTAAAAGAAACCAATGGTGGCCAGGATAGCACGTGGCAGCACCTTTACGGAGGAGACTGGGGAACTGCTGCAAAGAGCCGTCCTGGTTGATAACTACCACCATGTGCTGGTGGTCTCGAGGCACTGTTTTGCTGATGAGCCATGACTAAGTCCTGAATATGAGCTTCAGCCTTGATGTGCTCGTCTACCTGTGATTTATTATCTCTGACATCTATGGACAGAGAGGCTTGGACATGCCAATATTCAAGCGGATCTGTCTGGTCAAAGGCAAATACTGCGAGGTTGAATCTCTTCAAGATCTTGTGAATATCCGATGAGAGAAAAAGATGATGGTTGTCGAAGGTGATACTGGAGCGCCGCAGGCGCATAGATGCAAGTGACACCTCTGCGCACAACTTTGACCGCAAAAACAAACTTTTCTTCATTTTATTTACTATCCCCCCCCGGGCTAGAGGTTATTTGGTGGGCCGAGTAAGAACGGTGTGTAGGTATTAGTAGAATTCCTTGTCTGTGGCGCTGCACAGAGCAAAATATGGTCTATGTATCAAATCTAGGGTCGCTATAGAAGGTTCAAGAAGACTTTGGGCAGTGGAACCCCTGAATTCCAGCGTTTTCTATTCGATGAATCCCCTGTCAGATACCCTGGAAAAGGTCTTGAATAACCTTTAGCCCAGGGGGGGATACTGTAGATTTTATTTTGGGTTGTTACCTTGCAACTTGGAGGGGTCAACCAACGAATCACAAGACGGAAGTATCCGCCAGGAGATTGCTCGCCGAAGTCTGACATCCAGTCGGTCCGACCCAAACACGACAAAACGATTGCTGTTTTACGCCTATCCCCTCGTCGGCCATCAGCTGTCCACGCTCGCAGGGGGGCCTGGCTCAGGGGGAAAAGGCGATAGATGACTAATAGGTTTCTACTATCCCCCCCCTGGTTTAATTGCTAGTGCGTATGTTTTGAGTATAGGTGCGGGTAGGAATCCAGGGTGTTAGGCCAGTGAGGAAGTCCCTTTTGAGCTGGCTGAGAGCCACAGCCAGGGGAAGGGCCCGTTCGGCCAGACGATGTCCCTTTTAATGTCCCTAATTTCCCCGTGCCGCCCCTATCCCTTCGTCTGCTGGAAACTGTCCACGCTAGCAGGGGTGCCTGGCTCAGGGCGAAAACGTGTGCCTTTGCTTAGAAACCTATTAGTCATCTATCGCCTTTTCGCCCTGAGCCAGGCCCCCCTGCTAGCGTGGACAGTTTCCAGCAGACGAAGGGATAGAATAGGGAGGTTTTGCAACTTTTAATCCCACTTTTGGATACAAGGTACACTAGCCCTAATAGAGTTAATTCCGAATTCATGCTCAGCCCCCTTAAATCGAAGTTTTGCAGTTTTAATAATTAAGGCCTCCTAAGCCCCTATTTAGTTTAATACTAGTAAAATTAGGTAGATCTAGTAATAGGGCTTTAGAACACGTCTTGATTTTTAGTTCTAGAACTATTTTATTTATGATTATCGCGACTTTATAGCTTCGTCTCTTATATAACTATACTATTATAGTCTTTTAATATCGAAAATACTCTCTACTTTATTATTAATTAAGTTAAGTAGATATTATAAGCTATAACTTAATACCACGATTAATACTATAATTATATACTATTACTATATCCTCTTCTTTATTATATGTCTTCTTAAAGACGAAATTAATTAAGAGATTAATATAATAATTAATTATATTATAAAGTAGAAGAACTCTCTTAGATTACTTCTCTAGATATATTAATACTACCTTATAATTCTATATTTACTTACTTAATTTAATTTAAATACATATATAAATAAATAAACTAAAGTTTACTTCTATTTTATAAAAGACGAAATTTATAAGCTTATCTTATACCTATATCTTAAAGATATTACTTTCTATAATTAATATATTATATCTCTTATAAAAGTATTCTACTTACTCTATTATTAACTTTCTTAGCTATATTAATATATTAATATAATTTATTTATTCGAGTATTAAAAGTATAATATTCTTTTATTTTTAATAATATAATAGAGTATCTTATTAATAGATATTAATAGCTTCTTTACTTTAATTAGTAGTACTTTAATATAGAATAAATTCGTTAATATATAAATATAATTAAGGATAAATTAAGAGTCCCTAATATATAAGCTTTTATTAATAGAACTATTTAACTAATCTACTAATTATCTATATTCCTATAATATCCTTTTTATACTAAGTATAAGAAGTATTATAGATTTAAATTCTAAGGCTTTTTTTTCTCTAATAATATTATTAGTATAACTAGTCTCTTTAAAGCTTTAGTTAGTAATTAGTAAATATAATATAACTCGAATATTAAGTATAAACTTTATATTATCTTTAGAGATAATAGAGATATACCTTTTTATATATATAAAGATCTAGTTTACTTAAGAGTATATAGAGTTCTAAGTATATATATATAAGTTAATAAAAGAGCTTTATTAAGAGACGAGAAGGTCTTTAATATTATAATAGCTTAAGTATAGATTACTATTAAGTAATTATTCGGAAATATACTCGTAATATAAGACTTTTTAGGTTATAAGTATTAGTAAAAGGTAAAGTATTCTCTAATAATAATATATTACTTAGTATAACGAGTCGAGACCTAATTAATATACTTAACTAGAGAGCCTTCGCTTAAGTATATAACTTAGATATATTTATAGTTATGTGATATACTTCCTTTAGTTAATAGAGTAACCTAAGTATTACTTAGGGACTTAGATACCTTAAGGAATATAGTTCTTATCCTTACTTCTTTTTCTCTTCCTTTTCTCCTTAGAGAATTCTATTTAGTTAATTAAACTACTAGTCTTCTTTATATAAAGGCCTAGCTTATAATATTAGAATTCTCTCTCTCTTATCTTTATAACTAGAGATTATATATATATAAAGCTAGAAGTAAGGAGAAGCCTAAACTTATATATAGATAATAAAGCTTAGAGTAGATAAAGCTAGAAGTAGACCTTAATTAAAACTACTTATAAAGCTAATATATTAATAAGATTTAGAGTATATAAAGCTAGAAGTAAGAGGAGCTTAAACCTATATATAGATAATAAAGCTTAGAGTAAACGAAGCTAGAAGTAGACCTTAGTTAAAACTACTTATAAAGCTAATATATTAATAAGACTTTAGAGTATATAAAGCTAGTAGTAAGGAGTACCCAAACTATATATAGAAGCTAGAGTACTAATATACTAGTTAATATTAGAGGTTATAAGTTCTTCCTAAACTAAGCTTAAGAAGGGAAACCTACTAGACCCCTTAGTTATATAAAGATATAGGAGCGAAACTCTTAGTAATTAGTTAAATAAATAAATAGTTATATAAAGCCGAGATAATAGATAAAGTACCTTAATAGCTATAAGAAGCCTTTATAGTATACTCTTAATAGCTATTAGAGCTAGTAATATAGTAAATAAACTTAATAGTGAACTTAGCTATATAATAAGTAAACTTAATAGTAATACTAGTTATATGAATTAATTTAATTAATAAATATATAATAACCCTAAACTCCTCTTAAATATAGATATCCCCTCTAGTCTATATACCTTAACTCTATATATATCCTTAGCCCTCTATTATAAAATAACTAAAAGCTTATCTCTTAAACCCTAATAAGTTTAATAAGGACGACTTAGCTTATTACCCCTAATTCGAGGGACTCTTAAGGGTAAAGCTAGAAATTAATAATAAGGTAATTAGTATAATAGCTAGTACCTCTATATAATTCGCTAAGGGCTAAGTATTAGGGGCTAGGGGCGAAACACGGGACTAAGTTAGGGATCTTAGTAATACTCTCTTAAAGATTAAGGGACTCCTCCCTTCTTTGCCCCTTAGCTTAGTATTTTTAATATATAAGATTCTCTAAACCTTAAGCCTCGACTATTATATTAATCTCGCTATTATATAATACTAAGCTCACTCGACCCGGCCTATAGAGGCGATAGTAATACTCCTAATAAAAGATTAGAGTACTATATCTTTAGGGGGCGAAGATAACTATATTACCCTTAATATTCGGTATTCCTCTTAAATCTCAAAGAAAAGAAGAATAATAATTAGTTATAGTCCACTAATTTAAAATAAGGAAAGATAATAGTTAGTACTATTCTATTAACTTAAAATAAAGAGGAATTAATATCCTCTATAACCTAATTAACCTTAGAGTCCGGCCCTTAATTAGAATAGACGACGTCCTATCCTCTATAACCTAGCTAACCTCGGAGTTAAACCCTTAGCTAGACTAGATAATACCCCTCGCTAATTAACGAGAGAGAAAGAAATAGTCTTACCCTTACTTAAGGAAAGATTAGTCTAGTTTACTAATCTAAAACAAAAAAGGATAATAATTAGCTTTAGCTCACTAATTCGAAATAAAGAGAACTAATAATTAGTTTTAGTTAACTAATCTCAAATAACTAAGACTCTTTTAAGGTATAGTCTTAATAGATAATATACTCGGATTATCTAGCTTAAATAACCTTAGGCTAAGTATAGAAACCTTTAGTATAACTAGTAAAAGGCCCTAGTATAATAGAATAAAGAGTAGGACTTCGATATTATAGACTACTAATACCGGGAAGCCTAGTATAGAACCTTCCCTAATAATAATATAAAGATATAATTAGCTAATAAGGAGGTATAGATTAGTATAGACACGCCTAAGACACTTATTAAATAAAGGAAATTAATAACTAGGGAAGACCTTATTAATAAATACTATAATATACTTAACTAATAAGTAGACTATAACTAGAAAGCCTATATTTATATTAATTAGTTAAATAATAAAATCGATGAATTAGAAGTAATTACTAACCGACTTCATAAAAAGGAGAGAACTACTTAGCTAGATATAGCGAAATAGAGGAATAAATAAGTAGATATCTAAGAAAGTCGATATTCCCTAATAAGAGAATTACCTAGAGAGTAGTACTAGGGCTTAGTATTACTAGGTTATAGTAATAAACCCCGACTTATTAGAATTAAGAATCCGGCCCTATTTACTAGTAAAGACGACTATTAGATTAATGACTAAGTCTTTGATATAAGGAATAAATTAATATAGAACTCTACTAAGTTTAATAGTGAACCCCTAAAGATTACTTATATAATATAGCTAGTCGCTAGAGATACTAGGGACCTTATATATAATTAACTAGAACCTAGTTTAGTTAGATAAATCTCGTTAATTAAATAGATCTTTAAGATCCTCTAATAAGCCTATAGTAAAAGTAAAGAAATAGAATACTAAGAGGTAAAAGAGGACTACTAACGACTTTAATAAGGAGATAAAGTATTCCTAGTATTCTAGGCTAAATTTACTTATCTCACGACTAAATTAAGGAAATTAATAAACGACTAGTATAATAATCTAATAAATAAGATAAACCTAGAGTTACTTAAGAGCCTTAGGGATAAGAAGTTAATCTACCTAGGGATCTCCTAAATAGTATATAAAATAAGAGAATAGGCTTCTCTTAATTAAGAACTAGTAATCTAGAAAAACCGCCTAATAGAAATAATCCGCTATTATACTACTCCCTAGACTAGGAAGAGTAGGGGTAATTAGGGACTAGCTATTAATCTATACTTAATAGAACTAACGACTCGACTAGCCTTTTTATAACTAAGGGAGCTAGTTCGCTAGGAATTCGAGAAGAAATTAGAAATACCTAAGATACTTAACTATTACTTATATAGGAAGACTAGTTATATTAAAAAAGACTACTTAAATACTTATAAAGTCGCTTATTTTAAAGAAGACTATATAGATAAAATAGGTGAACTAGACTTAAATAATATAGAATATAATTCTTATCTATTATCTAAAGAGGAATCTAATAATAATAACTTAGGAAAAGTCTAGCTCTAGGTATAAAGATAGCTCTCCTAGAGTAAGAGCTCTACTAAGAACTAGTAGACCTCACTTAACTTATTAGTAAGGAGTAGTTCTTAGTTAAATATAAGGTCTACTAGAAGGGAAATACTATAATCTTCTAGTACTTAGTAAATACTAAGGCGAATATATATACTCTAATTAACTAAAAGTATATCTACCCCTTAACTAGAGTACTCTAAATACTAGTATATATACTTCTAAATCCTGTCCCCCTTTAAGGATTCAATAAATAACCTAGTAAGGCTATCTAGTAAGTCGTTATAGTAGACCTAGAAATTAACTAATACCTCTAGACCTAATAATACTTCTTATCCGCTAACCTAGGCTCTTATAATATAATCTTAGGGAAGAAATAGCTTACTAAACACGGCGTACTACTAGACTACTAATAGAACTAGCTTAGATAACTAAGAGACACCACGACTTAGGTCCTAAAGAAGACGAGTATAGAAGAACTAGAAGGTAATAGAATAGTATCCCTCGCTCCTCTATAAGACCTCCTTACTCGGAAAGCTAAATACTAGGCTAAGAAGGAGGAATTAAACCTTAATATTATTAATATAGATATACTAATAGACTATTTCATATACCTTATTAGTATAATAGCCTTCTAACTTAGTATAAAGGATCCTAATAATCACGTCGGATCTATTACTATTAATAAGATTAACTATAAGCTAGAGAAACGAGATTAGAAATCAAAGAAATACCCGTCTTTACTAATAACTACTAAGCGTCCAAAAACCCACTTAGCTAGGTATTTAGCTTAAACCTATAACCTTATATATACTCTCGATATAGACGAATAAGATACTCTTAGTAATACCTCGTTCTTTGACCCTAGGGAGCTATAAGAGCTTTGGACTATATTACCCTCTTAGCTCAATAATATAGCTAGTGCTTTCTCGAGAAAAGTAGTAGATATACTACTATAGTCTTAGTTATTCGACTATAAACTCTACTTTAATAGACTAGACCCCTTAATAAGGGTAACTTACCTCTATAAAACAAGCTCTCTAGAACTAGGAAAAATACGGGAGTACTTAATTAAGAACCTAAAGAAGGGTTTTATTAAGTTATCTAATTCCCTCTTTTCGTTACTTATTTTATTTATTAAGAAAAAGGATAATAGCTTATATTTTTATATTAATTATTACTAGCTAAATACTTAATAAAGAAGAACTACTACCCTCTATTACTTATTACTAAAATACTCGACTTTTTAGT
>JAJTUR010000197.1:0-67352 GCA_021399475.1 Hyaloscypha finlandica
GGTGGAGTGGCTAAAGGTCCTCTGGTCTAACGAGGTTACTTTCTTAATAGGAGGTAGATCTACGAAGGCACGAGTTACCCGGAATAAGATAGAGCGGTACTATTTGAATTATATTTAACACTAGTTCTATAGAGGGCATACTACACCGGTTAACGTATAGGGAGCAATTGGATATAGATATAAAAGCCCCTTGATTTTTGTCTATAGAGCTAGGAAGAGGGGGGCTCTTATGTAAGCTAATTACTTAGCATAAGTCTTAGAGCCTCACATACGCCCTATTCTAGAGGCCTTTGCTCTTATTACACACACACTCCGGCCGTCTATCGATCCTCTCTTTATAGAAGACGGTAACCCCGTACATGGTCACAAATTAACTACGAATTACTATACTAGATATCGTACAAAGTATAGCATAATCCTTATGCCTTATCCCTCTACTTCCCCCGATATAAACCCTATTGAGAAGTGTTAGAGATACATTAAACAAGTACTTCACCGGCGTAAGCGGTAACCTACTAATGAGGCTGAGATAGAATAAGCCGTATGAGACGAATAGGAGGCAATACCACAGGAATGGATTAATTAGTTAATTTTAAAGCAGGAGCATTAGGTCAGTGTACTTATATAGCGGCATGGGTGGTTAACTCCTAATTAAATGCTACTTTGACACCTAATTTTTCGTGATTTTGATATAAACTGCCCTGTGTGTACAGAACCGTGGGGTTAGGTATCGTAAATACAAGAAGAATAATTTAAGGAGAGAAACTGAGTCTAGGCTCTATGCGATGATTTGTGTTCCGTACAGAGCTATTAGTAGGATAACACAGGTGCCTTGGGCTCTCAGGCACCTAGTCTCTCTACGGGTCTCAACCCGTCACAAAAACTCCGGCTATAGTTAAAGTAAAGAAGTTACTAAATACTTTTAGCTAGCTAATTTATAAGTTTAGAGTTATAGGCTATTAATAGTTCAAGTATAGTATATAAGCTAATAGAATACTTTATAGTAATTTAATACTTAATAAGGCTTATATTACTATTCTAATAAGCCTAATTACTATTAAGAATAAGATATATAAAGTTTCTTATAAAGAGCTTAAGGTTTCTTATTAAGAGCTTACTTCTCTTACTAAAGGATAATTCAAGAGTACTAATAATAATATAAAGTTTAAAGGAACTATTTACTTAGAGTATATTAGTGCGATTTATAATATAGTTCGCTATAATAAAGTACCTTATTACCTAGCTATAAAGAGAGTAATTAAATAGTAGTTAAGTATAAATAATAATACTTAGGAGAAATTATATTAAGAATAATATAAAAATATAACTAAGTTCAAATTACTTTTCTATAAGTTTGGGAATATAAGATAAGCTTATTTAAGGGAAATAAATTATACTTTAGGTACTATAAGAAGGAATTAGAAATCTATAGATAAGAATTCTAACTATATTATTATTTTAGACTCTAAATAAGATTTTTCTATTATTTTTAGTATTTAGGGGATAAGTACAAATAAATAGAGGGTTAGATATAATATAATAGGCTATATATAGTAGATTTGAGATTCTGATCACGTGACGACAGCTAGGGCTGGGATTATGTGACTTTAGCGATTTATATAAGAGAGCTAAACTTTCTATAGCTTTAGATATATAATATTTATTATATTAATTAATTTGAGCTTCTTATACTTATATAATAATTCTATACTAATTTATGTCTATTTTACATGTATTGTTTTTTATTACTATTACTATTAGTTATATTTTATACTCTATATACTTTTATATGAGTTTTTATCTTATTATGATTCCCCTCTTATAATATATAGAATTAATTATTTATAATTATCTAATTCAAAAACTCGAGAAAGTAAAAAGTTCTTAGTTTTATTAAGTAATATAGTTATAAATACCTTTATTATTCTAGCTTTAAAAGCAGAAACTCTTTATATTTCGGTTATAATTACTTATTTTTCTTACTTACTTAGCTCTTACTTAATTAAATATCCTCAAATATCCTTTATTTATTATATAATAAAATTATCTTATAAGATATTAGAAGTTTATTTTAATTAAGTTAAATATATAATTTACTAGAAGGAATTAATAAATCTTAGAGATTAAGTAAAAGAATTTATAATCCTTATATATTACTATTATATTACTTACTTGATTTATAAATAATTATATATATTATTAAGGCCTCTTATTTATAACAAGCTTTCTTAGACCTTATAAGAGGAATAAGGATTAGTTTTATATTAAATTTAATCTCGTAGTTTTATACCTTATTAATTTATTTTAATTGCTTTATTACTTACTAATTACCTCACATTAAAATTATAATTTTTAATTTAAAAACAAGCAAATATTATATTAATAGCTTTTATAATACTCTTATTTTAAAGCAAGTCTAAATATTAATAATAATTACATTAAATAATGCTTTAGGATATACTCTAAGCTATATTCTAGTATCTTATATATTAGAGAAAGGCCTTATAGAAATACTTAATTCACTTTACTAAAAAAAAAACCTCTTGCCTTAGGGAAAAATAAGACTTATATAGTAGCTAGTTTCTATGAAAGGTTAGACTAAGTAATTTACAAGTCACGTCACGAGACTCTATCGAGAAGTGTAACGGATAGCACCTCTATATAATCCGCTAGGGGCTAGGTATTAAGAACTAGGGGCGAAACGCGGGACTAAGCTAAGGATCTTGGTAATACACTATTAAAAGTCGAGGGACTCCTCCCTTCTTTACCCCTTAGCTTAATATTTTCAATATAGGAGATTCTTTAAACCTTAAGCCTTAACTATTATATTAATCTCGCTATTACATAATACTAAGCTCACTTAACCCGGCCTATAGAGGCAATAGTAATACTCCTAATAAAGGACTAGGGTACTATATCCTTAGGGAGCGAAGATAGCTATACTGCCCTTAATATTCGGTATTCCTCCCGAATCTTAAAGAAAAGAAGAACGATAATTAGTTATAGTCCGCTAATTTAAAATAAGGAAAGATAATAGTTAGTACTATTCTATTAACTTAAAATAAAGAGGAATTAATATCCTCTATAACCTAATTAACCTCGGAGTCTAGCCCTTAATTAGAATAAACGATATCCTCGTCCTTTATAACCTAGCTAACCTCGGAGTTAGACCCTTAGCTAGACTAGATAATACCCTTCACCGACTAACGAGAGAGAAAGAAATAGTTCTACCCTTACCTAAGGAAGGATTAGTCTAGTCCACTAATCTAAAACAAAAAAGGATAATAATTAGCCTTAGCTCACTAATTTAAAATAAGGAGAGCCGACGATTAGTTTTAGCTAACTAATCTCAAATAACTAGAACTCCTTTAGGGTATAGCCTTAATAGACGATACGCCTAAACTATCTAGCTTAGATAACCTTAGGCTAAGTATAGAAACCTTTAGCGTGGCTAGTAAAGGGCCCTAGCACGACGGAAGAAAGGAGTAGGACTTCGACGTTATAGACTACTAATACTAGGAGGCCTAATATAGAACTTTCCTTAACGACGATATAAAGACATAATTAGCTAATAAGGAGGTATAGATTAGTATAGATATACCTAAGATACTTATTAAAGGAAGGAAGTTAATAGCTAGGGAAGACTTTATTAATAAATACTATAATATACTCGACTAATAAGTGAACTATAACTAGAAAGCTCATATTTATATTAATTAACTAAATAATAGAATCGATGAATTAGAAGTAATTACTAACTAGCTCCTTGAAAAGGAGAGAATTACTTAGCTAGATATAGTAAAATAGAGTAATAAGTAAGTAAATATCTAAGAAAGTTAATATTCTCTAATAAGAGAACCTTTTAGAGAGTAATATTAGGGCTTAGTATTACCTAGTTATAGTAATAAACCCCGACTTATTAGAATTAAGGATTCTACCTTATTTACTAGTAAGGGCAACTATTAGATTAACGACTAAGTCTTTAATATAAGGAATAAATTAATATAGAACTCTACTAATTTAAATAATAAACCTCTAAAGATCACTTATATAGTATAACTAGTTACTAGAGATACTAGAGACCTTATACGTGATTAACTAGAACCTCGTTTAGTCGAATAAATCTCGTTAGTTAAATAGATCTTTAAGATCCTTTAATAAGCTTATAGTAAAAGTAAAGAAATAGAATACTAGGAGGTAAAGGAGGACTACTAACGACTTTAATAAGGAGACAAAGCGTTCCCGGTATTCTAGGCTAAATTTACTTATCTTATAACTAAACTAGGGAAATCAACGAATAACTAGTATAATAATCTAATAGATAAGATAAACCTAGAGCTACTTAAGAGCCTCGGGGATAAGAAGTTCAATACGCCTAGGGATCTTATTAAATAATATATAGAATAAGAGAATAGACTTCTCTTAATTAAGAACTAATAGTCTAGAGAAAACCGCCTAATAGAAATAATCCGTCGCTATACTACCCCCTAAACTAGGAAGAATAGGGGTAGTTAAGGGCTAGTCGCTAATCTACGCTTAATAGAACAAATAACTAGACTAGCCTTCTTATAACTAAAGGAGCTAGTTCGCTAGGAATTCGAAAAGAAACTAGAAATACCTAAGATACTTAACTATTACTTATATAGGAAGACTAGCTATATTAAGAAGGACTACCTAAACACTTATAATATCGCTTACCTTAAAGAAGACTACTTAGATAAGACGAGCGAACTAGACTTAAATAATATAAAATATAATTCTTATCTATTATCTAAAGGGGAATCTAATAATAATAACTCGGGAAAAGTCTAACTATAGGTATAAAGGTAGCTCTCCTAGAATAAGAGCTCTACTAAGAACTAGTAGACTTCACTTAACTTATTAACGAGAGTAGTTCCTAGTTAAATATAGGGTTTACTAGAAGGGAAATACTATAACCTTCTAATACTTAATAGATACTAGAGCAAATATATACGCTTTAATTAACTAAAAGCACGTCTACCCCCTAACTAGAGTACTATAAATACTTATATATATACTTTAAGATCCCGTCTCCCTTTAAGGATTTAACGAATAATTTAGTGAGGTTATCTAATAAGTTATTAAAGTAAACCTAGAAATCGATTAATACCTCTAGACCTAGTAATACTTCTTATCTACTAACCTAGGTTCTTATAATATAATCCTAGGAAGGAAATAGTTTACTAAATATAGTATACTATTAGATTACTAGTAAAACTAGCTTAGATAACAAGAAGATACTACGACTTAGGTCTTAAAGAGGATAAGTAGAGAAGAACTAGAGGGTAATAGAATAGTATCCCTCGCTCCTCTATAAGACCTCCTTACTCGAAAAGCTAAATACTAGGCTAGAAAGGAGGAATTAAACCTTAATATTATTAAAATAGATAAACTAATAGACTATTCTATATACCTCGTTAATATAGTAGCTTTCTAACTTAGTATAAAGGATCCTAATAATTATATCGGATCTATTACTATTAACGAGATTAATCACGAGCTAGAGAAACGAGATTAGAAACTAAAGAAATACTCGTCCTCGCTAATAGCTACTAAGCGTCTAAAGGCCCACTTTACTAAGTATTTAGCTTATACTTGCAACTTTATATATACTCTAGATATAAATAAATAAGATACCCTTAGTAATACCTTATTCTTTAACTTTAGGGAGCTATAAGAGCTTTAGATAATATTACCTCTCTAGCTAAATGATATAGCTAGCACTTTCTCGAGAAAAGTAGTAGATACGCTATTATAGTCTTAATTATTCGACTATAAACTCTGCTTCGACGGACTAGACCCCTTAATAAAGGCAGTATACCTCTATAAAATAAGCTCCCTAGAGCTAAGAAAAATGCGGGAATACTTAATTAAGAACCTAAAGAAGGGCTTTATTAAATTATCTAATTCCCCCTTCTCGTTACTTGTCTTATTTATTAAGAAAAAAGATAATAGTCTATACTTTTATATCGATTATCGCTAACTAAATGCTATAACGAAGAAGGATCACTACCCTCTATTACTTATTACTAAAATACTTAATTATTTAGTAGAATTATTAGTATTTCCTAAACTAGATATTCGATACGCCTTTAACTAGATCCTAATAAAGCCGAGCTCTATAGTATAGGCGGCCTTCTAAATAAGGTATAAATCCTATAAGCTAGTGGTTTTATTACTTAGACTCTATAATAGCCTTATAATATTCTAGAGATATATAAACACTATCCTAATTAAGTATTTAGATAACTTCTACTTAGCTTATATAAACGATATCCTAATCTTTTCTAAGAATAAGAAGAAATACCGATAATATATCTAAATAGTCCTATAGAACTCGAGGATACCGGATTATAAGTCGATATCTATAAGTACGAGTTTAAAGTATTAAAGATAATATTTCTAGGGTTCGTTATCTCTAATTAAGGCGTCTAAGTAGACCCTACTAAGACTACTATTATCCGGGATTAGGACTCTCTTATAACTAAAAAAGAGGTTTAGTTATTTTTAGGCTTCTATAACTTCTACTAAAGGTTTATATAAGTCTATAGGCGGGTCTCTCGCCCCCTAAATCATTTAACGGAAAAGGATATATTATCGAAGTCTATACTCGACGAGAATTAATAAGACGCCTTTAAATACCTTAAAGAGCTACTTATCTTAGTACCTATATTACTCTATTTCTAGTATAACTAAGAAACCCGACTAGAAATTAACTATTTAGACCTAGTTACTATAGGTGTACTAACCTAGAAGAGTACTAAGGATAAATAATAGCACCTTATTACCTTTTATTCTAAGGCTCTTAAGGATACTTAGCTTTATTATAAAATCCACGACAAGGAACTATTTATTATCGTTTAAGGCTTATAAGAATAGTAAGTAGAACTAATTAGTCTACTTACTTTTCTTATTATTATAGACTATAAGGTACTTAAGTACTTCGAGATAAAGAAGCTCTTAAATAAGTAATAGATATAATAAATAGATATCTTATTATTATTCTATTTTTAGATTATTTATTAGTTAAGTAAAGAGAATATAATTACTAATATATTATCTAGAAAGGATAAGCTTATAATTACACAGAAATAGGCTAAAGAGGCTAAAAAGACGTATATAATTTTCTATCTTAGTATAATCCTCGCTATTATTAATGAACTAGTCCCTACTCCTCCCTCTTTAAAGCCTAGAGGAATTAATAAACTAATAGTTATAGATGAGGCTATATAGGTAAATCGTATAGATTCGTCTTTAGAAGATAATCGAGAGAAGGCTCGCTATAAGACTAACCTATAAGAGATGTCTAGAGATTACTTACTTTATAGTAAGAGGCTTATAGTACTAGATAACTATAACTACTTACGAATAAGACTCCTATAGTAAATCTATAATATAATAACTATAACTTACCCTAGTTAGAATAAGACGAAGATCCTAGCTAAAAGGCTCTACTAGTAGCCTAGCCTCTTAGTAAACGTTAATTAGTTCATAGCGAACTACTATAAATACTAGAGATCTTATAAGTTAAGGGATAAGATACTCGGCTTACTATACTTATTACTAGTCCCCTTAAGGATATGGGACGACTTATTAATAGATTTCTATAGCCCTAGCTCGATAAGTAAAGGATATAATAATATCTTTATAGTAGTTAATTAATTATCTAAATACTATATTAGCTTACATACTATAAAGAATACTATTATAAGAACTACTACTAGCTTCTTTTACTAATATATCTAGTAATTTAGGGGCTCTCTCTTAACTATTACTAGTAATCGAGGTCCTTAATTTATCTTAGATTTTATAAATAAACTATCGAAATTAACTAGGACTAAGCTAAAACTATTAATAATAGAATATGCCTAAACTAATAACTAGATAGAGATTATTAACTAGATAATTAATACTCGATTATACCCCTTCGTGAACTACTTCTAGGATAACTAGGTAAATCTATTCCTAGTACTTAATACTACTAGCGCCGCTTACTCTTATAAATTAACTAGTTTATTACCCTTAATAGTCGACTATAGGTATGAACCCTAATTAGACTTTAATTAGACGCTCTCGACTATAAAGTTCAAGACACTAAGGGAGAAACTAAATTACGAGGAAGTATAATAATAAGCTAAGAGAATTAATATAGTAGTCGCTTACGCCTAATAATATATAACTAAAGCCTAAGAATAATAATCTAAATAAGCTAATAAGAAATAGCGAGAACTTGACTTTAGTCTAGAAGATATAGTTTATATAATTAAAAAGATATAGAAAATAGACTAATTATTAAATAAACTAGACTACTTACTCGCTAGATTATTTAGAATCATTAAAATAGTCGACTATTCCTATGAACTAGACCTCTTATTATCTTATAAGATATAGCTAATCTTCTATATAAATAAACTTTATAAGGACCCAGGTAACCCTTTACTTAGCTAGATAAATGAGGAGCTAGACTTAATAGAGATAAATAGCGAACTAGAATAAGAAGTAAAGAAGATCCTATCTTCTAGGATACTCTATAGTAAACTCTACTATAAAGTAGAGTAAAAGGGATAAGATATAGACGACGAATAGTATCTTATATTAAACTTTAAGAACTCTACTCTAGAACTCCGAAAATTCCACGAGTAAAATCCCGACGAAGTAGGACCTCTCGTCTACTTAAACTACTAGATTAGATATACTAAAGAGGATAAGTTCGACGAGAACTACTTAAATAATATAAACCCTAGTATAAGGGTTCTAGAATCTAGAGGAAGAGAAGAAAGAATTATATATTTTCTAGGTTTTATCTAAACCTAAAGTATATTCCCTTTATTTAGTTATATAATTTAGTACTATATTCCTTCCTTATAAATAAGCAAAAACCTCCCTTTTATTATACTACGATATACCCTATTACTAGAGTAATTCGCTTAAGGAAAGGTGAATCTATAAAGCTAAGATAAGAGTGAATTTATAACTTTTTACCTTATAAAAATATTACGAATTCCCTCTTAATTACCTTAATTCCTATAACTATACCTATTTCTACTACTACTAATACTATGACCTAGCTATAGATATAACCTAAGAAAATAGTAATCTTAGCGAATTATTAGATATTACTTAGGCTATTCTTAATGCCTTTAAGAAGCTTAGCTCGGATAGTAGTCTTACTAGTACTTTATCTTTATTATATACTCGTATAATAGACTATAAGACTAGTAAATTTACTTATATAGACGCTTAGGGTAACATCGTCTTTAAAGAATAAGTTATAGTATACTATATAGCTTATAATACCCTATACTTAATCCTTGAGGTCACTACTAAATAACTTATTATAGAATAGTCTAAAGATAATAAAAAGGACACTCTTATTAATAGAATAGATATTCTTACTAATAGAATAGATATTCCTAATAATAATAACCCTTACCCTAATATAGAAATAACTAATACCCCTACTCTAGAAGGCGAGGTTAATAATATAAACCCCCTTCTCGCCGAGGCTAGAGGTTAACTAGGCGATAGATTAGTAGACCTAGACGAGATAGTTAATAATCCTAAGGACCCCCTTAGTAGATTAGATAGTAATAGCGTTAATCCTAAGGACCCTCTTAGTGGATTAGATAATAGTAGTAATAATCCCACCTAGAATAAACCTATTATTCTCACTAATTCTACTAAGAATAAGCTTATTATTCTCATTAACTTAGCCTAGAATAAGTCTATTAACTTCACTAGAGAGAATAACGAGAGCCCCTAGGATATTGACTTAATACCTAAGAATACTAAGAATAATGTCTAAGATACTATAAATAGCTTTAGGAATATTATTAAAACCTTCTTAAAGGATACTAAGAAATCCTCTAAATTATCTAAGAAGAAGAAGAAGAATAGTAAGAAAGTATAAAAGGTCACCTCTATACCTAAAAACCTTAAGCGAAAGAGAGTAGAGGAGAGTAAGGAGTCTAATAAGGAGGAATTAGCCGCCGACGAAGATATAGGATATATTAGTAATAAATAGCTAATTATAACTAGTCTAGGACCCCGCTATAAGCGCTAGAGCGAGACTAAGTTATAGCGAAAACTTCTATAAGCTAAGGAGAATAAAGAATACCCTACTAATATTAATAACCTAATAGAAGCTACTAAGAAAGAAGTCGGTAAGGACCTCTAAAAGGGTTATATAGAGAAGATTATAAAACTCAAAGTTATTAGATTCCACGATAAATATACCTAATTAGTTACTAAATAAGAGATAAATTAGACCCTCGAAGGATAACTT
Organism: Hyaloscypha finlandica; assembly: GCA_021399475.1. Taxonomy (NCBI): domain Eukaryota; kingdom Fungi; phylum Ascomycota; class Leotiomycetes; order Helotiales; family Hyaloscyphaceae; genus Hyaloscypha; species Hyaloscypha finlandica. Next base: position 10,307 of record JAJTUR010000197.1, read on the forward strand.
AATAATACCTTTAAGAAACTCGCCTAAGCTAATAAGAAGATTAAGGACCTCTAGGTAGAAAACAAGCGACTAAAGGATAATACTTCTAAGTTAATAGTCGATACTCCTAAGCTAAAGGCTAACCCCCTAAAGAAGAAAAAGGTTAAGAAGTCTTCTAAATTAAAGCCTAACTCGACGAATACCCTCGATCTACTAGTACCTAACTAAGATTGCCCGATAATAATTATCCTACTATTAACTATTATATATATAAGTATCCTAGATAATATTATTAATACCGGTATTAATATAATTCGGGCGATAGATAAGGAGGATTAGCTAGAATATATAGAAAGCTAAGTTAAGTTAGTAGAATTAAGATCACGATTTAACTATAAGTAGCTACTAAGAGAGGGCGAAATAGGGTAGTTAGTCGCAATTTTTTCCTTTTTTCCTTTATTCTTTATACGAAATTATACCCTAAATAAGGGTATTTAGAATTTTCCTATAAGAGGGGTAATGTGATAGATAGTACCTCTATATAATCTACTAGGGGCTAGGTATTAGGAACTAGGGGCGAAACACGGGACTAAGCTAAGGATCTTAGTAATACACTATTAAAGGTCGAGGGACTCCTTCCTTCTTTGCCCCTTAGCTTAGTATTTTCAATACATGAGATTCTTTAAACCTTAAGCTTCGACTATTGCATTAATCTCACTATTATAAGAAGTAAAGATTATGACTAAATAAGTATATGTATTTTATTTACTAGAGATATAATATTAATTAATTAGGACATCTACTATCCTAGTCTAGGCCCCTATTAACTAAAACAAATCCATCCTCATTTAAGAGGAGAGACGCTACTATAGTAGGTATTAAAATTAGGTACCTGAGGCACCTAATAGAGGTCGCTCTAAACTAAGCCTTAGGGGCTTAGGGAGCTTAGGCTAAATGCTATAGGGCTGTATACTAATTAGGCTAAATAGCTAGGAGCTTATTTACTAGTATACTATGCCCTAGGCTTACCGGGTATACTAAGGTATACCTTATAAGGTGGAATTAGTTTAGCTAGGTATAGATATAAGCTCACTACTTAGGGGGCCTTAGGGCATGTGACTTAAGGGTATTTAGGGCTATATAGCTAGGCTACATTCCACTATAGAATAGTAGTTAATTTAGTATCGTTTATACGAAAGTATTACTATACACGTAATTCAAGCTTTAATAAGTTATGAGCTCTAGACACTACCTCTACGCCTTATAAATCACTGAATTAGCTCACTTACACCTACCGGAAATACTCCTTAGTATACATTATAGAAGACGACTTTAGTATAGAGAAGCCCCGAATCGCTAGGCTTATAAGGCTCAATTATAGGCCCTAGAGCGTTTAGGGATATAGGCTATTAATTAGTTAAAGCCTATAGAATGTAGTTAGCCTAGGGGTAGAGAGTACTATAGAACCGGGTTCTATAAGGGCTTAGGAGGCTCAAAGCTCTAGAGAAGAGAGCGGTTCTAAGGCTATAGAGCTTTCTAAGGATCATATAGAAGTGAAGGACACTAAGGCGAGTACTATAATCATGAGTTTATGTGCTTAAGGAGCCTTATAGCATATACTACTCCTAGAAATAGTAAAGGAGTAGTAGGAAGTACTAAATACCTTATATACCCCCTTAGGCATATAGTAGCTTAGTACTAAAATTCGCGCTTTTACTAGCTATAAGCTACTAGAGCGGAATGCTACTATTATAGTAGTAGCTATAGAACTTAGTACTTTATAGTACGAAATCAGTACTATTAACCCTATAGAAAAGCCCTCTAAGACCCTGAAAATATCTATATTCTTCGGGGCTATTAGAGCCCTAGACGAATGCTTCGCCTTTCTAATCTTATAGCTAGAGATTAGTGGAATTACTACTAATTATAGTATAATTATAGCTCGCCTTAGTGAGTATGAACGGCGAATAGGGCTAAAGGAAGCCCTAAAGGAGTCTATTTTAAGCGCTAAAACAGATAAGAAAGCCCTTAAAGAAGGATTTCAGGGGAAGTGCTTTAATTATAGTAAGAAAGGCTATAGGAAAGTAGACTATAAGAAGCCTAAAAAGCAAGAGAAGCCTAGAAAGGAGGAGAAAAGCCCTAGTATAAGGCCTTTACTTACCCCTAGAAGTAATAAAGGACTCTCTCTAGGGCTCGAAAAGCTTATAGCGAATATAAATAGCGCTACGGAGGCTATCTAGATAACTATTATAGAGCCTACTTATAGTAAGGATATGCTATAGGTAATTGATTCTAGAAGCTCATACTATATAACCTACTTATGAGAGGTATTTACTAAATATAGGGTACTAGATACCCCTATTCAAGTAACTACGGCGAATAGAGCCTATATTCTAGTAATTACAGAGGGCACTATACTCCTATAAGTAGCCCTAGGGGCCTATATACGAACTATAAAGCTCACTAGAGTGCTTTATATACCTAAGCTTACTAGGAGCTTAATTTCGGTATTATAGCTTTAGGATAAGGGTATTACTATATGCACTACTACTAGATTCACTAGAAAGAAGCTCTTAATTAAGCTCTAGGGAATAGTTATAGGGGTTACTAGTCGACTAGGGAGGGCGTACGCACTAGATAGTGTCCTATAGGGCACTATAATAGGGTATACCTCCTTGAAAGTAACTACTAAACCAGAGGATTTAGTGCTCTAGTATTAATGGTTCGGATACCTGAGCTCTAGTAGCTTTAAGCTAGAGCACACTATAGTTTCAGGGCTTTTAGAGCCTATAGGGGCTCTCTAGGAGCCCTACGAAGCTTGTATTAAGGCTAAAACAGTGAGGGTAATTAACTAGAAGGCCCTTAAGAGGGCTATAGCTCCCCTAAAACGAGTATATAGCGATTTCTAGGGCCCTTATAGTGTGCCTATACTAAAAGGGAATACCTATATACTCACGTTTATTAACGACTATACCCGTAAATTATAGGTATACTTCACTAAAACTAGGAAGTAACTAAGAGCTATGTTCCTATAATTTAAGGTCCTAGTAGAGCTAGAATTAGGGCATAAGATTAAGGCTATACGCTATAATAATACCTCTAAATATAAGGCCTTAGGGGCCTTATTACTAAATAACTATAGTATTTAGTTCGAGTATACTATTATCTATACCCCTAAATAGAACAGGGTCTCTAAACGTCTAAATAAGAGCTTAATATTAGTAGCTAGGGCTATACTATTAGACGCTAAGCTCCTTGTATAGTTCTAGAGAGAAGCTATACTTATAGTGTCCTATTTACAGAATAGAATCCTTATAGGGCTTAATGAGAAAACTCTAAAGGAAGCCTATAGCGGGAAACGCCCTTATATAGGGCACCTTAGGGTATACGAGTATATAGCGTACGCACATATCCCTAAGGAAATACGCCTAAAGCTTAAAGATATAACTATAAAGACTTGTCTTATAGGCTATATACTTACGTTAAGGTAGTATAAGCTATATGAGCCTGAAACCGGGGACACTATAGTGTCTATAGGCCCTGATTTCTATGAAAATAAGTAGTTAGAGTAGAATTAGAATGAGGTTCTTAGTAGGGTAGAAATAGTATTATTTAATCCTATATAAGCTATAAGTACACCTAAAGCTCTTATAATTACAGAGCTATTAGAGGGTACACGAGGTTCTCTAGCCCCTATTTCTCTTATATTCGACCCTTAGTGGAATATTCTAGGAGAACTACTAGATAGGGAGACTATTATAGTAAATATAGGAGCTTTAAGGGCTTTAGAAGGGTCTAATTCAAGGGACGAGTAGCCTAAACCCTTTATTATAGGGGACGTATAGCGGAGCTAGCGATTACACTAAGCCCATGCGGCTACTATAGGGCTACTAATCCTAAAGACCTATAAAGAAGCTATAAATAACCTTATTTATAGTACTTACTAGAAGTAAGTAATTAGTAAGGAGCTTACTAAGCTATAAGCTCTTAATACCTAGAAATAGGTACCCTTGCCCCCTAGAAAGAAAGCTTTAGGCTATAAGTGAGTATTTATAGTTAAATACACACTTATGGGCTTAATCAATTACTACAAAGCTAGGCTAGTATACTAGGGCTACTACTAGACGCTAAGGGACGATTTCCTAGAGACCTTTAGCCCTATTATTAGGGCTAAAAGCTTAAGGATTTTACTAGCCTTAGGGGCTTACGAGGACCTAGAAATGCGTTAAATTAATATAGTTAGTACGTATCCACGCTCTAAGCTCTATACTAAGGTATATATACTACCCCCTAAAGCCCTAAAGATCCTTAAGGGGCTAGTTCTATTCTTACTTAGCTCCTTATATAAACTTAAGTAATTAGAGAGGGAGTAGTATATTAAAGCCACTATAGGGCTTAAGACCCTTAGTTTTAGCCCCTGTTTTAGTGAGCCTAGTATCTTTATATCTATAGATTATAGTATAATTATAGGGCTATATGTGAACGATATACTAATTCTAGGGAGGGACTTATAGGCTATTTAGAAGGTTATTAATAGAATAGCCTCCTATAAGAAATTAAGGATCTAGGGGAGGTTTCCCTAATTCTAGGTATTCGGGTATATAGGGATCGCCCTAAGCGTATACTATACCTCGATTAGAGCGAGTATATAGCGGGGCTTATAGAGAGGTTTAGGCTAAGGGAAGCTAAGCCTATAAACCTCCCTATAAATAACCGGAATACCCTAATTATAGGGTAACCGGGTGAGGCTTAGGCTAATTAGAGCTTATATTAAGAGGCTATAAGCTATACTACGTGGGTTTTAAAGGGCTCTCGCCCTGATATTACCTATATAGTAGGGTAGCTTAGCTAGTACTATAGCGAGCCTATAGTTCGACACTAGAATACTATTCTACGAGTGATATAATACTTAAAAGGTATTATAAACTATAGTATCTCATATAGTATCGGGAAAGCTAAAAGCCCAAACCTTTAGGGCTTTAGTGATATAGATTATACGAGTAATATAATAGATAAACGCTCTATTATAGGGCACTTATACCTCTTTAATCAGGGACCTATCACCTAGTCCCCTATTAAATAGCGCTATGTGGCTACCTCTACTACTAAATCGGAGTATATTAGCCTATTAGAGGCTAGTAAATAGGGATAGTGGATTAGGGCTCTCCTTAGGGAGCTATAAAGGGCTTAGTACCTAGGTACTAACTTTTTAGCCCTTATATTTAGTAATAATTAGGGCTATATAGCCCTTATAAGAGACCTTATAGTATATAGTCGTACGAAGCACATTAATGTCTATTACTACTATATTAGGGAGCTAGTAGCCTTTAATAAGGTTACTATAGAGTATATCCCTATTAAGGAAATAGTAACTAATATGCTTATAAAGCCCTTATCGCTTATAGGGCTTAGGCGCTATATAGGGGGGTTGTTTATACTATAATTCTAGAATTATAAGTTGTTTTCTAGATACTAGAGCTCTAGGGGCCTAGTATAATAAGTAAAAGCGATACTTATAAAGTTATTGAGTTATTTCTTTAAGCTTATTAGTAGTCTTTAGGCTTGCTTTATAGTTGTTTATAGTAGTATATAAGGGGACTATTGAAATCAGGTACCTAAGTATAAGGGGCCAAAACGTGAGGAGCGTATGTGATGGAGCGAGCGGGCACCTAGCGTCCCGTATATGGTTTCCTAGTTTAGTTAAGGATTATATAGAGTATTAGAGTACTAGATTATACTTCCTAATTAAGTAAATGATTGGCGTTTCCCCCTTCGGGCACTAGGGAGTATATAGGAATACGAACTAAGCTTTAAGGAGAGGGTATGGATTAGTCTATATAATAGGAGTTACTTCTTAGAATTAGTTACACTTGTAAATATTACTCTTAAGCTTACTACCTTAACTACTAGTATATTACCTTACTATTATACGCCTTATATTCTAATTCATCTACTACCTACGGGGAGTAGTTTATTACGTAGTAGTTAAGTAGACGACGAATCGAATTAACTATATCTCTAGTATTAACTAGGAGGAGTGCCTCTATCGTCGCTAGTAGTACTTAATTAGGTACCTAGGGGAGTACCTAGTCGGGCACTTTTGGGGCGGCCTAGTTAAGAGAAGGAAGTGGTATATAGACGCTACTAGGGTCGAGTAGAAGAGTAAGTTTAATAGAGAAGTTAGTAGTAGCCTATTATCGTATTAAAGAATTAGACCCTTTACCCCTAGGGTACCAAAGACCCGGGAGCTACCTATATATAAGGGGAAGAATATTAAGGAAGCTTAGGACTTTTTCTACTAAGCGGAACTAAAATAGTATAAAGACAATAGGATTATATAGACTACTAATATAGTGAGGGTTATATATTATACCTCTTATTTTAAAGGTATTACTAGAGATATCTAGAAATATAGAGAGCGAATAATAAGTGTTAATACTATAGCCTAGGAGGACTTTATAGAGTTTATAAAGAACTCTATCTTAGACCCGGATAACTATAATATAGATACTATTACGAAATATAAAGATATAAAATAGCGACTAAACTAGAGTATCTAGAAGTACGTATCTTACTTAGATAACTTATTAGACGATTTAGGGTATATAGGTACCTTATAGTAAAGGGATAATCTACTCGGTAGCTTAAGGCTAGAGATATAAGAGGAGATTAACTAATAAGGGAATACTCTAAGGGATAAGGAGAAACTTATATCCTTAGCTATAAGAGTTAAGAACTATATGAATCTATTCTATCCTTAGTAGGAATATACTAAAGAAGTAATAGGGTAGTAAAAGGATAGAATAAAGAGAAAGAAAAGAAGACTAGTAGAGGGAAAAGGAGGCGAAGTGAGTCTCTCCTTTAAGACTCGTGACCTAAGGGGGGCGATAGTATTACGATAAGGTCTAATACTATTCCTACCTTAGGAACTATAAGACCTAGTATAACCTACTTTAACTATAAGAAGGAGGGCTACTATACTATCACTTGCCCTAATTAAATTAAACTTACCTATTATAACTATAAGGAGCTAGGCTATAAGTTATTTAAGTGCCCTAAGCCTAAGAAGCCAGGAAATAGGATCGTCTTATAGTAGTTATACTCGTTTATATTATAGAGAAAGAACCCCTAGAAACGAGGATAGTAATTAAAGTTACTATTAAGACTAAAAAAGGGGGATATATAGTACGAGTACTAGTGGATTCGGGTATAGAGGTAAACTATATAAAGAGGAGGTTAGTTTTAGAGATAAGTATCCTAACGACACTAGGGGTAGCTCCTTTAATAGTGCTAGATAAGAGCTAGATTTATTTATATAGAGATTATATTTTAGGGATTACTACTAAGGATATAATAAGTGACTAAAGAGAGGCTAACGTTTACTTTATATTATACGAATTTGATTTAGGGAATATTGATTTAATTCTAGGATTTCTATAGTTATACTTAATAGACTCTTTAATCTCTTTTAGGGAAGTGATATAGAGATACTAGATTAAGCTAAAGAAGATTAAGGTCCTAAATACTAAGAGGTTTACGAAGGCTATAAAGTATAAGGTATATATTTTCTTATTAATCGCTTACCTTATAACTAATAGCTAATAGGTTATTACTATTATTACCTCAGAAACCCTCACGCCTCCTGAGAAGTATTATAACCTTTTTAAGGTATTCTCTACTATAGCTATAGGTATTCTACTTAAGTACTATTCTATAGAATACTATATTAATCTAGAACCAAGGGCCTAGCTACTATATAGACTAGTATATACCCTTTTAGAGAAAGAACTCGAAGTCCTATAGGACTATCTCGATACTAGCTTAGAGAAGGGATAGATCTATCGCTCTACTAGCCTAGTAGGGGCTCTTATTATATTCGTTCCTAAGAAAGGAGGCGGCCTTTGTCTATACGTCGACTACTAGGGTTTAAATAAGGTTATTATTAAGAACTAGACACTATTACCCCTTATTAGTAAGATAATAGATAAGTTATATAAGGCGAAGATATATACTAAGCTAGACTTAAAGGATATATATTACTAATTATATATCTAGGAGAGCGACGAATAAAAGATAGTATTCTAAATACGCTATAGATATTTTAAGTATTATATTATACTATTTAGGCTCTCTAATACACTAGCTATATTCTAGGCTTATATTAACTATATACTAGTAGGCCTTATAGACGTGATCTATATAGTTTACTTAGACAATATTTTGATTTATTCTAAAGACCTAGAGTAATATATAATAATTATCTAATAAGTACTCGAGCGATTATAATAGTACTAGCTCTTTGTGAACTTAGCGAAATACAAATTTGATATCTAAGAAGTAGAGTTTCTAGGGTTTATTATTAGCCCCTAAGGTATAGAAATAGAGACTAGCTAAGTCACTATTATTCGGGATTAGTTACCCCTAAAGACTATTCGGGAGATCCAAGTATTCCTAGGGTTTACTAACTTCTACTAGTGGTTTATTTATACTTACTCTAGAGTAACGAAGGGGTTAACTAATATACTAAAGATAGAGAGCTTAATAAGAGATAGTTTTGTCTTAATAAAGGACACCGAGGAGGCTTTTAAATAGCTTAAGACTATATTTACTATGGTACTAATACTTTAGTACTTCGACTCTACTTTAGAGATTCATATAGAGATAGATACTTCTGGATTCGCGGTTATAAGTATAATTTCCTAACTCTTCGGTGAGGGTATAGATACCCGGTAGTACCCTATTACCTTCTATTTAAAGAAGATAACTATAATTAAGAGTAAGTACGAAACACACGATTCTGAGCTCTTAGCTATTATCCTAGCCTTCCGTATATAGTAATACTACCTAGTGTATATCTGGCACGTTATTATTATTAAGACGGATTATAATAACCTAAAGTACTTTATAATAAAGAGAAAGTTAAATAATCGATAAATAAGGTAAGCTAAAGAATTAGTCGCCTTTGACTTTGTCCTAGAGTACTATATAGGGCGTAGTAACCTTACTAATAGGTTATCGAGAAGGCTAGACTATATAGAAGGTATAGTAGAAGAGACTTCACTACTTATACTATATAATAAGTTATAGAGTATAGAATAGAAGGCCCTATAAGTAGTAGTAATTAGCCGCTATATTATCCTTACGAAGCCGTAATTTAAGGCCTAGGAGAGAGGATATAGGTACTCCTCGATTAGCGAGATACTAAGGAATTCTAAACTAGGAATCTATTTAAGCGATAGAGTAACGAAGGGAATACTATTACTTAAGTTTATTACTAGTATAGCTAGTTATAGATAGTACGTGCTATGGATCCTAGTAGTATTAGCTACTAGGTCCGAAATAGTATATAAGGGGAGCGAAGAGATATTAGTTAAACTACTATTATAATACTAGAAGCTTAATCCGATAGTATAACGATAATAGTATAATTAGTTTTCTAAGGGAACCTCTACTAGAGCTATTAAGACTTAGGAACTTAATATATTTGGGTTATTAAGGCGTCGGGGTACTATATATATACTAGATAAGCTTTCTCTTAAAGAGGAGTTATTGTAAATAAATTACGATAACCTTATAGGGGGGCACTTTAGTACTAGTAAGACACTAGAGATCCTCTAGAGAAAGTACTTTTAGTAAAGTATAAGGAAAGATATAAGGGAATATATTAAAACTTATCTTATTTATTAATAGACTAAGGTTAAGAGGTATCTACTATATAGTATACTTAGTTTATTCCCCCTTTCCTCTAAACCTTAGTAAGAAATTACTATAGATTTCATTATAAGGTTACCTCCTTCTAGGTTTCGTAGGAAAGTATATAATTCTATACTTATTATTATTAATAAGTATACGAAGATAGTACGATATATCCCTATAACTAAGGATATTTCTACTATAGAATTAGTAGAGCTTTTCGTGTATTATATTATTAAAGACTTTAGTATACTAGAGGTATAACTTTAGATAGAGGATCTATCTTTACTAGTAACTTCTAGTCTAGCCTCTACTTCTACTTAAAAGTATAGTGACGATTAAGTATAGTATTCTACCCTTAAACTAATAAATAAATAGAAAACCTTAACTAAACTTTAGAATAATACTTGAGATATTATACTAGCTACTAGTAAGACGACTAGGCTATAAAGCTAGCTCTCACGGAATTCATATATAATAACTCTAAATATTCTATAATAAGGATCTCTCTATTCTATATATTATATAGATTCTACTCGAGTATCGAGCTTTATATTAAGGATAATGTTCTAGAAGAGGGGATACTAGCGATATATGAGAGAATATAAAGAATTAAAGTAGAATAATAGACGATAGAGAAGTAATAATAAGAAGTAGTTAATATATAAAAGAAATACTACGATAATAAGTATATTAATAAGAAATTCCAAATCCGAGAGAAAGTAATACTCTATATAAAGAATATTCGGTAGCTTCGACTAAGTATAAAGCTTATAGATAAATACCTTAGCTCCTTTAAAGTCCTAGAGGCCTTAAGTAACTAAGCGTACTACCTAAAGCTACCTCTATTATATTAGATCTATAATATTTTCTATGTCTCTTTATTAGAGCTATAGTTCCTATAAGCTAGTGCCCTAGAAGAGCTTAGACTAGTAGAAATTAAAGGATAAGAGGAATTTGAGGTGGATTTAGTTATAGCCTATAAGGAGGGTAAGAAAGGAAGAGAATACCTTATATATTAGAAAGGTTATTCCCTAGTAGATAATACTTAGGAACTATTAAGAAATCTAGGAAATACTACTTAGAAGCTATAAGATTATATAAGGAAAGATAATATCGTTATACTAGCGAGTAAAAGAAGGTATAGGAAATAAATACTTTATTAGGAAGACTTTTCAGAAAAACTATATAAAATCTATACGAGAATATACTAAAAACCTAGTATCTATACCTTATCGATACCCCTTATCTATACTAGTCCTACTCTAGTATTTCCCGCTAGACCTCTAGTATTTCTTCTACCTTACTACTTATCCTCTTTATCTTTATCCTTATTACGGGTAAGGGTAAGTAAATTATTCTAGAAGGCGGTTAGTATTTAGTAAAGAGTAAGAAAGAAAGAGACTTACTTAGTACCGAAGAATATTAGTTATACTATTAAGAGTATTCTATATCTTCGATATACTAGTGAGGAGTACTTATCCTATACCTTAGATTATGGTAGGAATTCGTGTAGCCCGAACCGCCGCCTTAATAAAGGAGGTATAGGTACTCTAGCGGGACTATAGGGTAACTTAGCGCTAGGCGAAGTCTAGGTAATTTAGGGCAAACTTCCGGAAATTATTAATAGTTCAGAGAAGGCAGTTTAGGCGCGATATGATAGCTTAGGGAATCTAGGATACTATTAGAATCAGGAATAGGAATAAGGGCTAAAACTTACGTAATTATATTTCTTATTTATAAATTAGTACTATTCGTATACCGTACGGTTATTTACCTTAATATATCTAATATCCGGGAACTTGGCTATATTCTTAGAGTATTAAAGGTAATAAGGGCGATATATAGCTATAGGTATATTAGCCGAATAGTTAGTGATCTATTAGTACTAAGGATTATTTATCTTAATTAAGAATATAGGTAGAGAAGGTAAAGAAGTCTTAAAGAAGGCTTAAAGAAGGCTTAGAAAAGAAGTTATAGAAGGAGATATATATAACTATATAGATAAGGAAAGAAGAGGAAGGTTAGTTCATAGGAAAAGAGGGCCTTTTTATACTCCTTCTCCCTGAATAGTAATTATAGATTTAGGGCTAGGAGTTTCTAGAAATTCATAAAAGAAAGGATTTACGGATGAACTAGAAGATTAGATGAACTTCTCTAAGCTTAAAGGGCGATAGAATAACGACTAAGTTATGAATAAAGGCTTAAGATAGGATTCACGAGTGAATTAGAAGATTAGATAAACTTCTCTAAGTAAGAATAATAATAGAACTCCCCCTAAGTTATGAATAAATATAAAGATAGGATTCACGGAATAATTAGAAGATTAGATTAGCCTTTGAATACGTATACCTACTATAGTGTTATTACCTTTACAAAGGGGGATTATAAAGGGAGATATAAGAATAATTAGGCTTAACCTAGAGATAAAGTCCTTTAAGACTTTAATACGGAGTTACTATCGGGACCCTAGGTTATACTAGGGTTAAAGCCGGGATCTACCCGCCCGAACTAATTCTATAATATAGATAAAGGCCTTTAGGACTTTAATACCGGGTTACTATCGGGGCCTCGGGTTATACCTAGGGTATAGCTCTTTGAGATATGAAGACGAGGCCATTTATAGAATACTAAGGCCTCTTAGGGACAAGGGCCTAGAGGGGGGATATTATGAGGGGCTAAAACGTGAGGAGCGCACGTGACGAAGCGAGCGGGCACTTAGTGTTCTGTATGTGGTTTCCTAGTTTAGTTAAGGATTATATAGAGTATTAGAGTACTAGATTATACTTCCTAATTAAGTAAATAATCGGCGTTTCCCCCTTCGGGCACTAGGGAGTATATAGGAATGTGAACTAAGCTTTAAGGAGAGGGTATGGATTAGTCTATATAATAGGAGTTACTTCTTGGAATTAGTTACACTTGCAAACATCACTCTTAAGCTTACTACCTTAACTACTAGTGCATTACCCTACTATTGTGCGCCTCACACTAAGGCACCTAATAGAGGTCGCCCTAAACTAAGCCTTAGGGGCTTAGGGAGCCTGGGCTAGTGTGTCAAATGATTTAGCTTGATTTAATTATCGCCTCTGAATCAAATCAAATCAAGTCAAAATCTACTTAATTAAATCATAATCAACTATAATCAACTATAGTTAATTATAGTTAATTATTTAGTCACGTGACCGTGCACGTATACTCGGAGATTAGAAAAGCGAGATAAGGCTAAAATAAGGCTTAGGCTAGCCTATATCCGGTACCGCTTAAGGTACTCCTTACTAAATCAGGTATCGCGCCGCTTAGTAAGCAAAGCGGCACGAGCCGAAAGCGCTAAAATCTCCTCGATTTTCTAGTAATTTCTCGCTACCTTATAAATATTATTATTATAAGTAAAATAGCCAAAAAAAATAGGCCCTCTTATAAATAAGCCCTTTAATATTAGGGAGTTATATCTAATTAGACGCTTATTAAAGAATCTTCTAGATTATAGAGGTTTTATATATAAATAAGTAATTTTCCTTAAGTTACTCTCTTTTCTTCTTACTTTATATATAAATATCTCAATAACTATAGCTCTAATTAAGAAGCTTTTGACTATAAACTTACTTATTTTTACTCGGTATATTCGAAATTGTCTTAATACTCTTTAATTAACCTTAATATCCCTCAAAATAAGGAGGAATAAAAAAAGCAGAAAATAAGAATAAAGATAAAGAAGAGGTTTCTGAGGAGGATAACCATTTTTATGCCCGATTTAAACTAGCTTTATACCCTTATATATATTTTATAAGTTTTGTTTATATCTTATTAATATAGCTATTAGTTATTTAATAATCTTTTAAGTTACTTAAGAAATTCAAGTTTTCTTAATATCACGTGATGATCATAGTTAATTATAATTAATTATAATTATAATCAAATCAAATCAAGTCAAAATCTACTAAATCAAATCATAATTAACTATAATTAACTATAATTAACTATAGTTAATTATAATTAACTAGCCTTGATTTTTTTTTAACACACTAGCCTAGGCTAAATACTATAGGGCTATACACTAATTAGGCTAAATAGCTAGGAGCTTATTTACTAGTATACTATGCTCTAGGCTTACTAGGTATACTAAGGTATACCCTATAAGGTGGAATTAGTTCAGCTAGGTATAGATATAGGCTCACTACTTAAGGGGCCTTAGGGCATGTGACTTAAGGGTATTTAGGGCTATATAGCTAAGCTATATTCTACTATAGAATAGTAGTTAATTTAGTATCGTTTATACGGAAGCATTGCTACACACGTGATTCAAGCTTCAATAGTGGGGATTTCTCCCCGGTGGTCACGTGGCGCGGTCATGTGACTATAGACGATTAGTTTCTATATATTACCCCGCTTTCCTTCCTTATTCTTAGAAATCAACTAACCTTCACTCCTTAATTCCACGCTTCACTCGTATACTGTGATCCCATGCTATAGAAGCCCATTATATATGTCTCTTACGATTAATCCCCATTACACTACTTCATCTTCCTCCTTCTTTACTTCTTGCTTTTACTATTCAAGAAGACCGATAAGAATAAGAGGAATGGAAATCTCGCTTTGTGAGGCTCTTAAAAACCAGGAGTTTGCTTTATATTCTCAGAGCCGCTTCATCTTGCTGTCGCAAGCAAGGCGTGAATAGGCAGAAATATAGCCAAGAGATTTGGACCATATAGCTTTCAAACTAGGGAATTGCTCACAAAATACTGCCATTATTGAGTACGCAAGATAACCAAAGGACACCATACAGTTTTCTGAAGCGGGCAAATGCTAAGAATTTCAAGGAACGAAAGAATTCCACGGTTGCATATAGTCTCAGGAAGAGCCGTTTCAGATCCCTATGCCTGCCTCTTTATCAAAGTCACATTGGAAAGTTCACGCAGAGATACAGCTCCTCTTCTTTTACGAGCTTCATCCAAGTCGACGGCGACCAAGGTTTATCTGCTCGAGCAAGAGTGCTTGCTACCTTTGCAACCTGTTCTTCTCCCTCCACGGCGGCTTCTGCGTGCCTCGGACTCACGGCTGGCTCTACGCCCGATGGATCTTGCCAGACTAGGTAAATATTCCGGCAGACCGGTACGGGGAGTTCAGTCGCATTTCTATGCGGCTAAAAGAGGTCATAGATGGTAAGGTCCTCAGGGTATCGAGAGCGAAGAGGAAGAAACGATATTATTTTCCTAACGAGAGCATCTTGCTACCGCTTGCATCTTGGTCGTCCTAAGGCGTCTCTGCTCAGCTCTCAGCCCAAACTTCCATATCGCTAATCCGATCTCAAGCTCAATTTGTCCAGAGGTATCCGATCAAAGGTCTCTCCCAAGGCACGGCCCTGCCTCTAACTCCGCCGAGATCGCCTTCACAACCTGATCACGTTGACAGAAGCGATTCCACGACGGAGTGTGCACCCACCCCAGATCATGTTTCTCTTCTTACTATCGAAGATGTGGAGCTGCCTTGTTGCAGGCGGTCCCAGCTTACTAGGCGGGGCTATTAACGGCTTATTAAGGGAGAGCAGAGCCTCCCACCTAGTCCGCCACTTAGTCCGCTTTCCTACAGGCCTTCGGAAACCGAGGGTAGCCGTAGGGGCCAGGGCTTATTATAGAGCTCTTTTTTTTTCATTTCTTTTTTTTTCAATCCTTTTAACGTGCTTTATTAGTTTTCAACTATGTAACACGGCCTATATAGACCAGACGGCTCATATAAAGCAGTAGGTTAGCTTTTTAAGAAGAGAAACTAGTAAAACTCCCCTCTACTTCTATACCATAGTCTATTATAACCCATAGTCTTCCCTAGACAAGTATCCGGCTCCTTACCTCGGAAAGAAATAAATAAATACCCTAGGTCCCTCTATCTCGTACGTATATCTTCGCGCAAAAGGCTTTCTAGATAAATAATAGTCGCCTCAGGTCCTCCTATCCCAGGCCCCCTCTTACGTATAAATAGTTATATATCTAGATATTAACTAGTATTCCCGGTAGTCTATTCACGGCTCCCTTTCTTATCTAATTAAAATCCCCCTTATCCTTCTTATAGACTATAACTATAACCCGCCTTTTTCCCCTTTATATTTTCTCCCGGCCCTTTCCTCTAGTCGTGGGTATGTATTTGAACGGTGTACGATATATAAGAGGAGGTCGAAAGTAGAGGGTTATGTCGTGAAATTTTTTTCTCGGATCTCGATTATGGGTATCGCTCGTAGTCTAGTTGACTATAGCGACTGAAAGGCTTAATAGCTAATTCCGCGAAATCGAACTTTTAGAAAATCGCATTTTTAACCCACTATATACTATTTACTTTAATTATCCTACTTTTAATATATCGCACGTATTACGTAGTACTAAAAATACCTCTAAAGATTAATCTTAATCCTTATAAAGATGAGATTCTTAGTTAAGTCTCTAAGAAGCACATAATCCCTGAGATTTTAAGTAAAATAAAAGGGATTCTATAGGTTAAATATAGCTTAAATATACTTAAACGAACTCTTTCTAATTAGGGTATATCGCATAATAAGAAGAATAGGTCTCTTGAGGTTAAGAGGATTAAATTACGTATTTCTGAGTTATTTACGGGTAATTATAATAATGATATAATTCTCTAAGTACTCTTAGTTAAGGGGATGCCCCTCTACCGCTAATAGCTCGCGCGATATAGGCTTAATCTTAGCCTTATTCGGAGGATAATAATAGAGGAGAGGGAATAGAAGTACTAATAGCTTGTGGGTATCGTGCGAGAGGAGCTAGACTATAGGAGAATTAAAGGCTATAGAGTAGGCTTAATTAAGACACACTTCCGTTAAATGGGGGTTACTACCCCTCACTAATTAATCTACGATATCGTTAAGGGCCTAGATAGTAAGAGCTACAAGTGTCGTACGAATAATATATAATATAAGAAGTAAGAGATAATAGTTAAAGGCCCGGATTAGGGGTAGTCTCTTAATTAGTATAATAAGCTAGCTCTATAGGGCTTCCAAATATATATTATTATTAATGTTTATTCTCGTAATATTATCCAGTACTATATAGGCGTTTCTAATTATATAGTATATAGTATTCTTAGCTAGTACCTTTAGGTACTTAGAAAGCTTAGCTATTACCCCTAAGTAATTTCCTCTAATAAAGGAGGAGAGGTCCCTTTTATTACTAAAGTCTACTACGCTCTCTCTCATATAATAATACTAATTCTTCCTTTTAAGAAGGTCTATCGCTTCGGGACTAGTCTAAAGAATTAAAGAATTAAGTCTTAATAGAGTTAACTTAAGAAATCCCGGCTATACTACTAGTATATACGTATTTATAACTATTTATATAATCCTTTTACTTAGGCTAATCTAGTCTAGGACTTTTTTCAAGCCCTTATAATAGCTAGGGACTTTAATAATACTCTTATAGACCGAATTACTATACTAGCTATTTATATACCTATTATACGATACGCCGTGGCATTATATATAGATATATAGAATCACTACTAGATCCGGAAAGATCCAAAGAAGAAATACTATATAGTAGGTATTCCTGCTTTCTTATACGAGTATACTACTATTAAGTAATATGGGATTCTGGTAGATAAGGGGCTCTTAGCTAAACTAGAGCAAGATTATACTAATTAGGGTAAGTTATTCCTGTGGTCTCTTTCTCCTAATACGGGCGGTAGCTGGCCCTATAGCTTAACTCAGGGTATCGCGCGATACTTATTTAAGTAAATAAACCTAGTCCTAACGGTTTCTCACCACCAGTTCCACTCCTTAGCTCTAGGGCCCCTTAATTAGCTAAACTACAAATATATCTTAGTTTATTAATATTACTACCTATAGATATTAATAAGTACTTGCCGTATAATACCTTAATATAGTACAAATCGTAGCTTATAGAAATTGGGATTAATCCTTTAAACCTTATAGAAGGATCTAGTAAATCGGATAGTTCTAAGCTCTATATTAAGGTATACTATCGCCTTTAGCTTACTATATAGCGCTATATTAGTAATAGAAACTTAAACCCATAACTAGGACTTATCCCGAAGATTAAAATCGGGACTAAGGAGATATAGTATAACGGATCTCGCCTCGGGCAGCTAATTTTGGAGAACTGGGAGTTTGTAGAGGCTATATAATCCTAATAAAGAGAGATAAAAGGAGTAGATATTAGTAGAGAGGGTATTTTCAGCGAGTTAGATAAGGGAGAGTTAGATAAGGAGAGTTAGATAAGGGAGAGTTAGATAAGGAGAGTTAGATAAGGGAGAGTTAGATAAGGGAGAGTGGGATGAGGAGTAGCTAGAATAGAGGGTCTTATTAGAGTAAGTAGCTTAGGAGGAGGGGTAAGTCTTTACTCTAAGACCTCGCTGTATCTCTATCTTAATTATATGATATACTTGTAATTATATCTTCTTCCTTCTCTTACTCTAAGATACCTCTAGGAGGGGCTTTTCTAGGCTCTCTCCCTCGATGCCTTATATATAGGAATACTCTTAATAAGCCTAGCTAGATCACATGTGAGTAATATAGTACAGAAATCACTTATTCGCGCGGCCCTTCCCTAGTTAATCTCACAAGGTCCTCTCCTATACTTAAGAGTATAGAGGAGACTACTATTAAGATTCTAGATAGCGATATAGAGTCCCCTACTAGTAGCTCCTATTATACGGCCTCCTCTTCTCCTCTTCTATTACTTAACGAGCTCTTTACTAAGTTTTATAAAGCCCGGGCTAGGCTAAAGTAAGAAGCCTCCTAGCTTAAGTAAGAAGAGGGAGAGGAGGCTAGATTCCTTCCCCACGATATATAGGCTACTAAACCTCGCCTAAAATACCCCCTTAGCTTAAGCTAAGGCCCTCTAGAGCGAGTAAGTCTAGCTTACCCCCTCTTATACTAGCTACCTAATTACAAAGGCTAAGGACTATCCCTTATACGATAACTATAGCTAGTTCACACCAAGCTTTAGCGGCTACTACTACTAGAAAAGAGTAGTAATATCCAAATACTAGCTCCTTTACTCTCTCTTATTATTCTTAATCCTAAATAAGTAAATCAAAGTTTGAGTCTTAATAAGAGATTATACGACTAGCTCTCTTTAAAGTCTAAGGGTATTATTCCTAGCCTTCTAATAAAGAGCTTAATCCCCTTTCCTTATACCTTCCTAATTCCGTGTTCTTAGTATATATATACTATCCTCTCTTAGGGATTATATAATACTTATACTAGCTTAGGGGCAATATTAAGTATGAGGTCTTTAGAATAAACTACTTAAGACTTAAGGATTAGGGAATAACTTAATATAAGCCTTTATAGTTAATAAGCTTATAACTAGTATTCTAAGTAGAAGATATAGTTAAGTATATAGTTATACGAAGGAGCTAGTCCTCTAGACTAGGGAGTATAAGACCTAGATAACTATAGTTTAGAAAGATAGAGATAACTCTTTTTCGAGAGACCTAGAAGAGCTACCTCCTAGGGAGATTCTTATAATAAGGGATCTTTTACCTACCTAGCTATATTAGTCTAAAAGGATATCTATAAGTTCTAAGCTTATTTAATTCTATTTATAAAGGATAAAGACCTCACTTAAAAGAGCTTTAATAATATTAGAAGAGATGTGAGGCTATACTTATATCACCTAAGCTAGCTAAGCTACTATATAGTAGAAGAAAGAAGCTCTCCCCCTTATCCCTTCTCTAACCCCTAATCCTCTCCTTAGCTAGAGCTATTAAAAAGGAAAAGGTCCTAGTCTTTCTAAGCTATACCTCATTATATAATTATTTAACCGGAGGTAAGTCCTTTTACCTAATTATTCCTCTATTTTTTAACTAAATTTTATTCCTAGCCTACTAAGGTAGCTAAAGCTAAGCGTATAAAAATCGAGCTTATTATTAAAGTAGAGTCCTCTAAGCCTTACCTAAGACTTATAGTATATTATATAATATCTATTTAATAAGTATATAATAAAACCTCTCTTAGATACCTTCTTCTTCTATTTAAGCCTTAAGCCCCTTAAAGGAAACTACTCCTCTTACTTTATAATCTATATCCCCTAACTCCCTAGAGATATACTATTAATATACGAATTAGTAATCTATAACCCTCAAGTATAAGTAGTAGTTAGTGAGTATAAGAGCACATTCCTTATAAAGATCCAAGTACTCTAAGAGCTTAAGGGCTCTATAATAAGAAGTAAGATCTAGAGCTTAGTAGAAAATGCTTTTAAGGTAATAGGGACTTAAGTAATTATATATAAGCAGAAGTTCAGTTTACCTTAGAATCTAATAAACTAGCTAAGGAGTAAACTAGGCTAGATTATACTTATAGTAAGGAGGAAGACAAAGATAGTAAGGAGGATAAGGGAGGCTAGGGGAATAAAGAATAAGCTCTAGCTACGGAGAGATAAAGGAGGTCATTTCACCTACTTAGAGTATATTATATAGTAAGAGGATTAGAAAGATATTTACTATAAAGGCTAAATAGATTAAGTCTAAGGGTAGAAGGGGGGAAGAATCCGAGAAAATAGGGCTTCTTAGCTAGCTTAGTTTAATACTAGGAGATTTCATACTTATTATATAATACTTAGGTCTAAATTAGAATCTCTTTCTCTTAGTTTTTAGGTATAATAAAAAGGATTTATAATTAGAAGTAAAATCAAAAGAGGGCAAATATTAAGAGCTTAATATAGTTAATTGAAAATATAGGTAATTATATAATATAAAGAGAGTAAGTAGCTCTATTTACCTATAAAAATAGGTAACTAAGAATTCGCTAGCTAGGGTAAAGTCTAGGCTTTAAAACCCGTCTACTTCGTATAATTTTAGGGGATTTAGGCTTTCCTCTAGAACTTCCCTCTCTTCTATTATTATTAATATCTCGTATAGTATACTAGGTCACATGACTACAGCGAATATAATTACTATATGCCCTATACTATTCTCTACTAGGAATTCTTAAATACTCCACAAATATACCTTAATTCTTCTTATAAGTAGTATAAGGAGTTTAGGTATTAACTTAGCTATTATATTACTTAGTATAGATTATATGAACTTAGGAGAAGTAACTTATACTTATTAGGTTAAGATTACATTAATAACCTTAGGGAGAAGTAGGGCATTAAAGGTACTAGGAGTATAGGGACCCTTAATTATAATATCTAAGGGTTCTAGATTATTAATAGTAAAGGTACGCCTCTACTAAAGGCTACTATTAATAACTAAGGGCTAGAGCTTATTCCCTACTATACGAAGGAAGTACTAAACCTTAGTATTATTAGAATAGTCTATACGAGTCTAGACGACGAGATCTTATTAAGCTTAGGCTATTATTATATATGTATATAAAGTATTATATGAAGTAGTATATATGAAGTATTATTATATATGAAGTATTATTATATATGAAGTATTATTATATATGAAGTATTATTATATATGAAGTATTATTATATATGAAGTATTATTATATATGAAGTATTATTATATATGAAGTATTATTATATATGAAGTATTATTATATATGAAGTATTATTATATATGAAGTATTATTATATATGAAGTATTATTATATATGAAGTATTATTATATATGAAGTATTATTATATATGAAGTATTATTATATATGAAGTATTATTATATATGAAGTATTATTATATATGAAGTATTATTATATATGAAGTATTATTATATATGAAGTATTATTATATATGAAGTATTATTATATATGAAGTATTATTATATATGTGTATAAAGTATTATATAAAGTAGTATATATGAAGTATTATATGTGAGGTGTGTGTGAGGAGAGAGTATATATATATATATATATATAAGGAGGCTAGAGGGAGGCTAGGAGCTAAGGGCCTAGAAGTATTCACGGGCTAACCGCTTATACCCCCTAACTATATACCCCCCGAAAATCGATTTTCAATTATACCCTTATTATAATTACAAATCCTATTATATATTAATACTTTATAGTATTTCGGATATCCTAATAACTATATATTTATCTTAACCTTATAATATAGCTAGGATCACCTATAAGGTAGTGTTTTTTCAAGTATTAGCTATGCGCTAAGCTATATGTACTAAATAACTATATAATTCATAGCTTAATCTAAATTATTTAGACTCTTATTTAAGTGATTCTACCTCTCCTCTATCTCTCTTAATCTATTTCCCTTAAAGTAGTAATCTACTAAGAAGCCTAAAAAGTAAAGGAGGTAGTTTATAAGGAAGTCATTGAACTATTAGCTAGAGTTATATATAGGAAGAGAAAGAGTAGAAGGAGGCTATTTTATAGTGAAGTTCTAGTAAAGGCTCTAGCTAATTAGAGGGAGGTATAAATCTTAAGCTTAATAAATAAATACATATTATACTATTTAAATTATTTAAATATATACTATTAAAATTAAATCGAACTTTGGCGTTAGACCCGCATAGTCACGTGACCTCATAGAATTAGCTAGCTATAAAAATGCCCTAGGGCTTAAGACTCACGAAGAGTCTCAAGGGACACCCGGGGTATCTAGACTATTACTAGAACCCAGCACTCTTCGTTAGGGTAAGAGTATAATACGTTCTATAATAGGTAACCTATTATAGACTACTTAACCTAAAGTTAAGCGGGAATCTAAGGGCTAGGCCCGTGATTTAAGACCTATTAAGGTTATTAAAGCTCGCTAGCTAGTACTATAGATTAGGAAACCCAAAATCTATTTAGGGGGACTTATATAGTACGTCTCCTTATTTGTTTCGATATTTATATACGATTCTTAAGAGCTTAACAATTACCTGGAAAGCCCCCGAAGGGAATAAGAAGTAAGAAAGCTAGACTAATACCTTTGAGACTAAGGCCTTAATAAGCCTAAAAAGCTTACTAATTCTTCTAAAGACACCTAAGCTCTAGGGATCTCCTTAGTAATAAAGCCGAGTTAAAGCCTAGGATAGAAATTTTGAAGTAAGAGTTTATATAGTACTACTTATATAACTCGAGCTAACGACTATTAATTTCAAACTAATAACTACTAATAGTAAGTTAATGCATTAATTTTAGTTATATAGCACTACTTGTATAACTATATAACTAATAAGTTCCTTAGCTATTAGCTAAGACTTATTAACTAGTGAGACGAGATCACAAAGCAAGTACTCCCCTAGATTACCTTATAAGGTATTAGGTCTTAGAGCCCCTATCGAATATAATAAGCCTCCTAAGTTTAGTATAAGAGAAGAGAGTATTAGTACTATAGTCTAGCCTAAAGGCGCTTATTATCCTTTTATACCTAATTTAATAGGAATTAGGAGTACTTATACTTTAACTCGAGAGATAATTAGGACGTTTATATAGACTTAGGTTAGCGGTTTTCTCTATAGAGAGAGAATACACTAGCTTACTCACACTATAATTTAATCTATAGGAAGACTAGTAGTAGCTACTATAAAGAGTATAGAAGTACCTAAAGTAGATATTATTTAAGTCTTAACCCAAAATAATAAAAGGGAAGTAAAGCACGCAAAATAAAGCACGTAAAATAAAGCACGTAAAGTAAAGCACATAAAGCAAAAGTAAAATAAAATACCCGAGTATTAAATAAATAGAAAGCCTAACTATAAGTTATAAGAACTAGTACTAACTAGGCATATATACGAGATTAGAAATAATTTACTTCTTAACTAGCATGTGCCACATGCGAATAGTAATATATATTCCCTACTAGTATATCCTATTATCTTAACCCACGTGGTTATATAACTACTTTATATAACTTTGTTATTAGCTTAAGAGTATTTCTAGATATTTGAAGAGGGAGTACTAGGGAATAAGCTAGAATATATCCTTTAGTTACTTCCCTTTACTTATATAACTTATATTAAAAATCTACTTAGGACTCTAGAAGTAGATTAGCTAACTATACGGGTCGAGTATAGTTTAGCTATTAGTATACCTAAGCTTTGCGAGTTAGTATAGCTAAGAATATTTATACCTTAAAGGTAAATATAAAGATATAGTCGCGCTAGCTATAATCTTAACCTAAACTATAACTTCTTTCAAATATAACTTCGATTCTAATATATAATACTACTATTACCTAAAGCTTTCTTCTATTAAAGATATATTAAATATAGCTTTAAGTAGCGGCTCTAGTAAAGACAAAGGTAATAGAAAAGGCGATAAAGGTATAAATAAGCGAAAGGATAATATCTATAATATACCCTCTAATAACCTAGACTTAGTCTATAATATCCTCTCCCGTTAATATATTTAACTAATAAACTCCTCTACTCCTCGACCCCCTCCTCGTATATATCCTCCTCCTCCTCCTACTACTCCTCTATAATAATACTTCGATCTCCTTATACTACCCGATAATACTACTAATATAGTAAAGCGAATTAATAATAAGGCTAAAGTTAGAGAGATTAAACTATACTAGGGCAAGGAGCTAAAGGGATTAGAGAAAAGTAAAGCGAATTTAGAGGCAAGTTTAGTATATACTCGTGATATAGAACCTTTATAAGCTTATACTACTTATAGTAATAAGAAGAGACTAAGGGGCCCTTTCTAATACTATATAGTTCTAGAAGATAAATTCGATAGCGCTTATATAAACTATAGGTATAATAACGATAGCAAAGTTTATACTTTCTATTAACTTAATACTAATCCTATAAAGTCTAGAAAGCCTCGCTCCGTATCTATAAAACCCTTTATACCAAAGCCTTGACCGCCTATAAGATATAGAAAGCGAGCACAAAAACAGATATAAGATTAGAAGGCAAAGAATAAGAGAAAGGGGAAGGAGGCTATAGTAGAAGAGGAGGCTAAGGATACTAGTAGAGAAGAGGATAAAGGAGATATAGATTATTTAAGCGATATAAGTAATATAGAGGATATAGATAATAAGAGAGATATACCTCGTAATCTATGGGATTTGCCTTATGGACTACGTAAGCTAAAGGGGGGTTAGGAGTAGTTAAGAATAAGGCGTATATACTATGCTTTAGGAGAGATATTCTAGCGGGGATAAATATAAACACTACTATTACTTATATTAATTATAAATAGCTTCATTTTAGCCACTTCCCTGTGAGTTATATATACACACGAGTACGATAATAGTTTATAAGAAAGGGATCTCTATTTACGTAAGGTTATACCTATAAAGTAGGGTGCTACTATTATATTTTTAGTATAGTTCAGACGATGCGAGTAAAATAATTAGCTAGGGCCTTAGAAATAGGGCTATATCATATGGTTATTTAGTATAGATTAATCTTTGGAGGCATTTTTAGTACTACGTAATACGTGCGATACGTTAAAAGTGGGATAATTAAAGTAAATAGTATATGGTGGGTTAAAAATGCGATTTTCCAAAAGTTCGATTTCGCGGAAAAAGCCATTGAGCCTTTTGGTCACTACGGTCACCCGTACGCAGGCGATCGCGACGGCGTCGTCGGGGTCTCGATGTCGAAGGTCGTGATTCAGTCTTAGCCCAAGAGCATGAAAGCCCTTGGTATCCAGCCTACACTGCGTGGAAGTGCTGAATCGTCGCAGGCCTGTAGAGCTCTTACGAGGCATGGAAAAGGGTTAAATAAGGGCCTTAAGCCCAAGGTGTTAGAGCCTCAATTCATTTGATATTAGAGCCTTCGGCACTTTGGCACATTGCAACAAGTCAGGTGTGATTAGAAAGGGTAAAAAGGACATGCCTTTCCATTACTATGCGTTCGTGCCCTTTAATAGGCCACGAACTAGGCTACACTAATTAAACTAAGCTCGCACGAGCTTACGTGATTCCACGTGTATACTAGATTACGTACAAAAGCATAATTAGAAATCATATCCTCCCCTACTTAGAACAAAGTTACTCCTGAAAGTCGTATAAAAAGGGAAGAAATTAAGACCTAGTAATAGTTCTGCTCGATCGAATCCTAATTAAAATAAGGAAATATATAAGGCTCCCTATATAGCTCTTATTTATCCCATATTTCTTCTATCTAATTATATTTCTTACTATTAATCCTTCTCTCTATAGATTAGAGAAAAGGTCTCGTTCGTGCCTTCTATTTTAGTAAGGTGAACCAGGTTTTCCTAGTCCTCTTCTCTTATTCGTTCGTGAATCCTATATTTTTCTATATATAAAAGGCTTATTTAAAGGTATTCTAAAGGGTTCTAGCTATAATTCATATTCGACTAACTAATTAGAGCTCTAGAAATTTGCCTAAGCGAGCTTAAAAGAGCCTCCTTTATATATTCGTAACCTTCCCTCTTTTTTATTAATACTTCTACTCTATAACCTCGATTTATAGTATTTTTGATTACTTTATAATTCTTTTAAGTCTTCTACTTCTATTCCATATTCTCCTTATCCTCTATATATATTTCTCCTTTACCTTAAACTAATTCTTAGTTTATTCGTATTCTCTTCTTACCTTCTTCTCTTTATCCTTTACTTATAGCTTCGTATATAAGTTATAAATATAAAGCTCCTTTACCTTCTCCTTATCTTCTTAGTATATATTAGTATCGCCTTTATAGCTAATATAGATTTTGCTCCTAGTAGTTATACTATAGGTTTTAGAGGTAGTAGTTCTAGTAGTAGAGGTAAGCCTCCTCGTTATCCTAGTCTAATTAGTGGATATAAGGGTTAAGTAAGCTATATATTCCTGATTCCTTATTTAGAACTAACTCTATTCGAAGGGAAAGAAGAGTTAGTAAGAACTTGGAATCGAAACCATTCTATATATAGCTCGCTTAAAGACTACTATATAGCTCCAAAAGAACCTTTAAATTCATCGAGAATTAACTTAGTATAAGCCTATATTAATTAACTTTAATAGCTATATAACCTTTCCTAAAGCTAGCCTTCTTTAGCTTTTAGGATCCTAGAATACTCGTTTATATACCCGATATTAGAATAGAGCTAGCCTATTCTCTTAATATATCTCTTTTTATAAGCCTTTAAGTAATAAGCTCCCAAATCCTCTTACTAATTTGTCCCTTCTATATAGTAGTTCTTATAGTAATTACTATTAGAATAACTAAGGTTCTTTGTATTCTCTTTATTCGGGTAGAGATATATTTTACTCCTTATTTATCTCCTTATCTAAGCTCACTATTCCTAGCTTCTATTTCTCCTTATTATCGTTATATGCCCTTATATTAAAGTACCTTATACGGATATACTCTAGTCGGATCCAGATTTAATTTAGATACTCCTAATAGTATTAGAGAAGCTATAAACGAATAATAAGGTATTATTAATACACTTCGTTGTCGAGGAAATCTCCTTAAGTCGGGTTATCTAGTACCTAATATCGTTAAAGATTCTTCCCCTAATAATAATAATAACTAAGTTACCTTAGGTAATAAGGACTAGTTTAATTTAGGTAAGCCTAACCCGGGTCCTTACTCTCTTTAATCACGTTCGGGCTCCTCCTCTCGTCCTATAATATATATTCGCTTTAATTCTAGCGATTTTCAACCTAGTAGATCTATAGTAGGTTATACTCGTCGCTATATTCGATTCTATTCTAATAAATCTAGTTACTCTCTTATTCGAGTACTAGAAGTCGTCCTAGTATACCTAATTCTCCTCGTTCGTAAGCTAGTTCTCCTATAGATATAAGTTCTCGTACTAGATCTCCTAGATTCTTTGATTTCGACTATAGTTAAGCTCCTAAAGATTCGTTTAGTAGCCCTTTAAGATATCCTTAGCCTCCTTCTAGCCTAAGTAGTCGAGGATCCTTATATATATGAACCCCTTCGAATTTATATAAGAACTTCGAGAGTGAGAGTAACTATAAAGAGTATTAACCTCCTAGTTCTAGTAGAAGTAAGCGTCGTTAAGTGTCCACGTATAGGACCTATAGAGGATATATTAGGGTTTGAGAAAGTATACGTATAGTACTAGTAATAGAATTAGATTCTTAGTGTTTAGAGAGTAGTTATTTAGAGTTCTTAGGGTTTCGTTCGTGATAATTTTCGTATAAGTATAAATTAGTCTTATAGATATATATAACTTTACTTAATTCTATTATATAGTTTTCTGTAAAAGGATAATATCTTTTCCTATACTTTTTAAGTACTATGATTAGTTCTATCCTTATTCTTTATAGGAATTAAGGATTTCCTTAATCTATAGCTCGTACGAGTTCTTTACCTAGTCTCCCTAGCTAGGGGAGATTTTGGAATAATGTCTCGTATATCTAGTAGTCTTTTTATTACTTCTTTTGCCGCTTTTAAAGACCCTTTTAGGCATCCTCTTTTCTTCTTAGTTAGCTATAAAGACTTAACTTCTTCTACTTCGTATGAAACAATTACTTATACCTTAAGGACTTTGTCTAAGGACTTCTCTTTTATAGCAGGTTCTATAGCTATAGATTCAGGTACCTAGCTTAGTAGAACTATAATACCATATATAAGCGAGTATACGATTTCGTCCTTCTATATAAATCTACTCCCTTCTGCTTCTGAATACTCTATTAATCCGTTAACTATAAGCTCCAAACACGTTCTAAGGGGAGTTACTATTAGAATCTATAACTAGCTTTCGAGTACTTAATCTAGGCTCGAGTAGGCTTATTCTAGAGGTATATATAAAGGTAAGGGAGCTAATAGAAGAGGGGGTTCCTTAACTAATTCTCGTTTGGCCTCTTTCCTTTCTAGCTTTTCTCTATATTCTACCCTCGACTAAAGCTTATTAAAAAGAGCTTAATTAATATAAGTATTACCGAGTTTTCCCTCCCCTAATTTGAATTAATCTAGTCTCTAGATTAAGAGGTCTAACTATTCTCGTTTATAGAGAGTTTCTAATTCCTTATAGGAATAAGCTAGGACGCTATCTTATTTGAGTATTTCCCGAATATCTTTTAAGGGATCTACTAAGTTATAGAGTTTATGTAATTAGTCGAAGTTATAGGCTATATCCTAGCCTCTAGTTTCTTTATTAACTATATTCGAATATAATTATATTAGTCGATTTCTATAAATTAAAGACTTAAGTACTTTCCTATAAGTATCTTATAAAGTATACGTTCTAATTAGTATAATAAGTATAACTTTATAAGGACTAAACCACTTTGATTTGAATTTTAAGGGGGATTCGTCTTATATAAGTATATAGGTCCCTATAGGAATATCTTTGTCCTTTTTGAGAATTTAGTTATATATAATACGTGCTCTAATAGCTCTTTCTACTAAGGCTTTATTATATACTAAGTAGGCTTTATTTATAGTGGCGTATTTAGTAATTATTCCCTTAAGGCGAGTTTCTTGATTATCTAATAGTTCGGGTTTATTTGGATCCCCTAGGAGTCTCGGGTCTACTCTATATAAGAGGAAGAACGGACTATACTTACTAACTAAACAAATTCTGATTCGTACGGCGAAGAGTACTTAGTATAAGTACTCGTCCTAGAGGGTAACTAGTTTATTATATAAATACTAAGTAAGTATTTTCCCTAGTATTCTATTAAATCATTCGACCTTCCTATTAGTTTAAGGGTAATATAGGGTAATCGTATAGTGCCTAACTCTAGTTATATAAAGGAATATATTTATAGTATCTAATACTAAATTAGAACTATTATCTAAGAGGATCTCGTTTAGTATTCTATATACCATAAAAATCTCTTCCTAAATAAAGTTCATTATACTCTAGCTTATAATATCCTTTAGGGCTCGAATAATAGGCTAGCCTATAGATTATTCGATAACTATAATAATTTATCTATTCCTAGAGTAGGCTCTTAGTAGAATTCCGATTAGGTTAATTAATTATTACTTAAAGAGCTAAATATCTTTTCTCTTAAAGGGGTTACGTGGCCCTCTATTCGTCCCCGGGCAGGGGTTCTTCGTCGTTTAATAATTAGGACATATATATATCTAATTCTAGATGTCCTTCTTAATTAAGGGCTACTAAGCTCTCGAGCGAAGGACTCTATTTAACCTAGGTTAACTAAGGTATCTATATTCCTTATAGATCTATTCGATATAGGATCTACGAGTTAGTAGGCTCAAATAAGGTACACGGTAACTAGTATTAAATACTTTATATAAGAGCGAGCCTCGCTTAAGTATAAAGCTTAAAGGCGAGTAGTTCTAATTATATAGAACTACTTTTTGTAACTTAATATCCGTTAGTTTAGTACTTAAATAGAGATACCAGACTATAGTATCTTCCTATTTAGCTTCATTAACTGAACAGATTAAGTTAAATTAAGCCTAGTAAGCTTAACTAGTCCTAATAAAGTCCAAGTAACGACTAATCACGTCGGGCACTATTACTTCAGTTCCTAGTCAATACGTAATATCTAAATTATACGTTCCGAACTCAGTAATCTAGTATACTAGCTATTTAGAAGGAACCTTAGTGTCCTTTAGGTATTTAAGGCTCTAGTGATCCATAAGGATCTTCGTATAGGTATAGTTATCGATATAATGTGCTCACGTATAAACTACGTGTTTAATAACTAAGAGTTCTTTTTCTTAAACCATATAGTTTAACTCTACCCCTTAAAGCTTCCTCTATTAAATACTATAGGGTAGAGAATACCTTATTTATCCGCTTATAGTAATATATAGCCTATAGCTGACTTGGAAGCGTCTGTCTTAATTACGAATAGTTAATACTAATTAGGTTACCGTAAGATAAGCTCGCTCGTTAGTCTATCTTTGAGTATAAGGAAGGTATACTAGTATTTAGTAGTCTAAGTAATTAGTCGATTTTTCCGTTTTCGTAACTCTATGTCTATTTCCTTAAGTAGATTACTTAGGGGAGCGGTAATTATAGCGAAGTTATATATAAATCTATAGTAGTAAGAAGCTAGCCCTAGGAACTACCTTACTTTATATACTTTTATAGGTATTAGCTATTCTTCTACTAGTTTAGTCTTAGATCACGAAGTCCTAACGACTCCTTTTCCTATAATATACCTATAGAATTCGACTTCAGAGACTCTAATTATATACTTATTAGGCTTTATAAAGAGTTTATTCTCTTCTAGCTTACTTAGGACTTAATCCAAGTATTTCTAGTATTCCTCGATTAAATTCAAATAAACTATAATATCGTTAAGGAAAACGATAATAAATCGATTAAGGAAAAGCTAGAGAATAGTATTTATAAGTATTTAGAAAGTAGCTAGAGCGTTCGTGAGTCTTATCGGTATTACTAAGTACTCGAACTTACTAATTCGTATATTAAAAGCTATTCGTATAATACTATTATTAGTATTCTAGACTTAGTAGAATCCCGAGAGTAAGTCGAATTTAGAGATAAACTTTACATTTCTAATTCGATTAAGATAGTCTTAAATCCGGGGTAATAGATAAGTATTCTTCTCTATTATAGTATTTAATCCTTAGTAGTTAATATATATCCTCTAAGTATCGTCCGACTTCTTTATAAAGAGGACTAGTACTCCCTAAGGGCTACTACTCATTTAAATAAGTCCCTTCTCAAGTATTAGAGTAATCTACTTCGTCTATTTCTTAAGCTAAGATTAGGAGAAGAGATAAGCTACTAGATTAACTAGCCAAGTATTACTAGTATTAATCGAGTATTATATTATTTTATCTAGTAAGAGCTAATCTAGTAAGTCTAAGCGAAAAGCGTTCGCGTGCTTCCGGATTACTTCCTAGAAGGGAGTAGGAATATCCTTTAGTAAATTAGATAAGCTTACTTAATCCTCTAATTCTAGGAGTCAAATAAAGAATAAGTTAGTAATAAAGCTATAGGTTTTCCTAGCCATTTTACGGACGCTCTTAGCCGTAATTAGGCTAAGCTCCGTGACTTGAGCTAGTCGACGAGTATCCTAGTTCGCCGTAAGTAAGTAAGTTCCCTTATAATCCCTAATCCGGATAATCGAACGAATCTAGTTAATATCGGGGTTAAAGGCTCGTAGCTATAATATACCTAAAATAATATTATAACTATATAGTAGATCTATAATTATTACTTATATCGAAAGGTAATATTGTCTTATTCGGCTAAGAATAATAAAAGTAGTTATTACTTCTCTAAGCTCTCTATTTATAAACTTAATTATTACTAAGGAAGAGAGCGGAATAAGTTAACCTTATTAATTAACGAATAAAGTATTAGCCTAGTTATATATAGAACTATTATTAAGTAAATACTTAAAAGTATTTCCCCGTCGATTATAGGCTATAAAAGTGAGTAGGTTACTCCTAGTAATATTAAAAGAGGGTAATTTCTCAAAGGGTCTATATAAAGAATAGGTTTTAAGCTTCGGTTAAGAGCGAGTAGTAGTAGTAGCTAGAAGAGCCTTAGTTTCATATAGTATAAGTGGCTCCTAGGTTTCTTCGTATACTTATTAATTAGCCCGTACTAAATCATCCTCTAATTAAGCTAATACTAGGGATAATTCTAGTTTCCCGAGCAGAAAACTTCCTTAGGCTTATAAAGGGATCGAGAATAAGAGGACGATCAATATTCCTTACTTCTATATATAAAATAGGCTCGATTTACTAAGTACTAGGTTTTAAATAGCTTCGGATCCTTTTTCTTATTTAGTATAGAAGAGACGAAGTTAAGTTACTTAATATCCTTAATATCCTCTAGCTTTAGTCGAGAGAAGGAAAGCTTAAGATAAGGAGTAGAGCGAAACCTTATATAAGAGGAGCTACTCTCTACTCTTACTTCCTTAAAAGCTCGGTTAATATAGTCTATAAGTATCTAGTATTCTACTAGGCTAGTAACGCTCGGGTAGTAAGTAGATATCTCGAATTTAATTTTATTATTAAGTCCTTTCTTAAACTAGTAAAGGATCTCATAATTAGATAATCGAGGATTAAGATATATAAGGCAATCCTTAAATACTATAATATAGCCTTAAATAAACCCGGTTTACTAGACTTTCTTATAGTACTAGTATCTCTTATCCTCTATATTAAGTTCCTAGAACTCTATATAAATAGCGATAAAGAAGCTTTCTATTATAGGAAGAGTAGAGTCGCCTAAGAGAATAGTACTCTTCTTTTTCTATATCTACTACTTAGAAGCCTTTTCTTCGAGTATATTAAAGAGAAGGGCTAGAACTTATTCCTCGGAAATAATCACTCATATGAGAGTTTTATACTTCTTAAGCTATAAGTACACTTTAGTAGTCTAGAAGAAGGCGGTATTATTAGTATAATCGCTATTATACTTTAGGTAGTCCCTAATTCTTATCCTAAGGTAGAATATATATTCGACTATAGCTTTCCTAGGTTCTATAAGAGCTTTGGGATTATTAAATAACCTAGAGCTTAAAAGAGTTAATACTTCCTAAGAAGTAATAGTATCCTCTAATTTTAGTATAAGCGGGGCTTCTAGTTTAAGTATAACTAGGATAGTCGAAGCCTAGGGGTAAGTATCTATAGCTAGAATTAAGGGAGTAAGTTCCGCTCGGACTTAAGTAATAAGGTTATTAATAACTATATTCATTCCCCCTTATATCTTAGTTAAGACCTAGGTAAGCTCTCGAATATATTCCTAAGAGTTAGTAGTAGTCATAGAAAGGTCTCCGAGTAAAGTAGTAATATAAACTATACGATTATTAAGTACGTTTACTACTCTAACGAGTCTAGTTATACGTTCTCATAAGGTAGATAAGTCTCTATTAATAGTGCCCTAGTAAGCGAATAGGCTAGAGACTTACTAACTTATCTCATCTATATAAGGGAGGTACTCTTATAAGTCCCTAGTAAGATATTAGAGTAATTATATAGTAGTATTTAGGGGTTCCCCTCTAGTAGGGTAATTAATTATTTAGCTAGCTCTAGTTATAGTAAGATTATAGCTCTTATTAAAAGACATATTAATTAGTAGTATTTTTAGTATAAAGTAATAAGTAATTAAAGAAGGAGATAACTAAAGTCTATCAAATAATATCCGGATAGACTCTCCTCTTTATACTCCTTTCTATAGGTCCCTAGTTTCGGTCGAGTATAGAGAGCTACGAGTTAAGCTAAGAACTAGTTAGGTTCTCTATAACTCGATTTCTAAGACAAAGGTTCATGACTCCTCTATCCTAATAATATCCTCATATAGGGTTTTAGTAGGTCTAGTTAATATCTAGACCCCTCTCCTCCTTATTTAAGGCCCGAGATTAAGATAATAAATATACTCCCGTTATCTTAGTAATCTCGGGTAAGCCTAGGCTTAGCCTAGTTCTACTAGCTCTTCGCTCGATTCGGGTAATAGAATATCTCCGGGATAATCGCTATAGAGTCTCGATTTACCTAGTAAGTAGACTCGTTTAATAGAGTTACTAATCTCTCCTAATTCTCGGCTATTATTAGGAATATAAGACTCGACTAGCGAGTTCCTACTTTTCTTAAGGTTAGCTAGTATTAGGAGAGGTAAGTACCAAGGAATAGGCTAGTCTATAGCTTAGTATATTCGATGGCTAGGTACTTCTGCTATATAGGTTAGATAGGTAGAAGGTTTTAATAAGCCGGCCGAGACTCTAGCTTCTTTTAGCTTAACCTATAGGAAGCGGAGTACTCGTTTAACCCTCGAATAGCTTTTCTAGAGAAGTAGTTATTAAAGTATATCTTCTTTTTCTCATAATAGGTGCTCTAATTCGGGGGCGGCTCGTTAATAGCGAGGGGCGGCTATAGAGAGTATATAGATTATACTTCGCTCGATATATTTCCCTAGAACTCCGGAGTAGTTCTAGTATAAGGCCTTAGATAGAACTGAGGCTTTTTATAGTATTACTACTATATGTGATTAGAAAGGGTAAAAAGGACATGCCTTTCTATTACTATACATTCGTGCCCTTTAATAGGCCACGAACTAGGCTATACTAATTAAACTAAGCTCGCACGAGCTTACGTGATTCCACGTGTATACTAGATTACATACAAAAGCATAATTAGAAATCACACAGGAAAGTACATTAGATCACGTGTAAAAGTGGTCCACCTCACCATAATAAGTTTATGCGATTTAGCTGAAATTCCGACGCGTTGTACTTTCGTATGTCACAATGCCACGAAACCCCTTTTTATTATAAAATTTTAAAAATCAATCGACCTCCTTAGCACTCTCTTTCTATGAGTCACGGGACTCTATTACATGATGATTGACACATCTGTCTCCTTTGTTGCCTACTACTCCCTATTGCATGTGATGCATATAAGCACCCGTAGTTACAGTCTTGGAATAGTACGGAGGTACAGCGGGCAAGTAAAGTAATGTTTTGACAGGGGGTCGCCACAAACACACGATTTCAACACCACACAACTCTTGCTATACCTGACCAAATATCATTTTTAAAATACTGGAATACTCCCTAAGATTTGGTGAATATATTAGTGTAATTTTTTACTTTTTTATCTGTTAATGTTGTGGCGTTACAAGGTTGAAAAGTTTGGACCCCTGCTAGCGCTATTACTTTACTTACCCGCTGTACCTCTGTAACTCTTCCACTACCAACTTATCAGAATGAATAGTAATCAACCCTTGCCCTAACAGGCGGCAACCTACTAGGCAACAGTTATTACGTTGCATCCCCAGCCTTACCACGCTATATATATAGGCCCTAGAGTTCCTGCACTCGAAATGTCAAGCTGCTTTCACACCTTGAAACTCTGACCTTGCAATACACTTCCGTGAAGCACGTTCATCGCTTATTAATAAACGGCTTGTAGATGCAAGTTTCATAGCGCGACTGGGCTAGAGCAAGTATTGAGTAACGCTTGATTCAAGTAGAATGTCCTCAGGAAGTGCCAGGTGGTCCTGCAGCTAAACCAGGCCAAAGTTTGGGGACTGTAGGCATAGAATTGCGGAAAGACGGCCTAAGAAGAGACACAGCCAGAAAGGTGCTAATTGACGGGAAGTTAATTTTGCGAGTGCGAGTACGAGTGCGAGGATGCGGTATCTGCCGCTTAATAATTTAATTAAGGGGCCTCAGATAGCACTAGTGCGAAGGCTCATTCAATTTAGAAACGAGGAGGGCATGACACTAAATTTTTCAGCAGTTAGTTAGTCTTATGGCTAGTCCATGAATCAGCTAAGATTTCCGACAAAAGCTTAGAAACCTATACTAAGGCTATAACAACTCGAATGTTTTCTGACCTTAATAGCGCTATTTCTCAATTTCTTCTATTAGGGAGTTTTTTTTTATAAACACAACTTTTCTTTCTTTGTCTTAAGGTTAGTTAGTAAGCCTAGCTACTCCTACTCAGGCGCTATTCACTCTCGACTCACCTTCTGTTCCTTTTCTCTACCCTTATATAGCAGAAAATTTCCTTTTGAAAGCTTAAATATTAGCACTCGACCTTATTCATTTCTAGGCCCAAATCACTCTATTAGCCGTCCTTTAAGCTTCCCACGGCTATTAGAACCCCCTGCAACATGCATTTTATTAAATGTTTAAATAAAATTTATAGAAGTTTCTATAAAAGTGTAGATTATAAGAGACTATAGTAAGAGTCGTGAGACTATGGGGCTCGAGCGCTATAAGCCCGTTATAAGCCCACTAAACGGCCAATAGTAGTAAACGCTAAAGTACCTTGTAAATATAAGGCGTGTCTATTAATAAGCTATTTCAGGGCTCAGATAAGACTTCAGACTCAGTCCCCTAAATTTCAGGCCTACGTTCGATAAAACAGCCTATTAGTCCCCTATAGTTATATTACACGAGTACACGTCACTAAAAGCGCACGGGTACTAAAAGTATATAATAAATAGGTAGCAGAAAGTTAATATATTATTATCTGTGGATGCTTTCAGGAGAAGTTTAGGAGGTCGGACTCAAGTGCAGTTATCGAGTCAAGTGCGTGTCTAGTGGTAGTAGAGGGGATAGCCCGCGAGTTTGCCCCGTTCTTTGAGCGGGCGAAAGAGCCTTGTGATT
Organism: Hyaloscypha finlandica; assembly: GCA_021399475.1. Lineage (NCBI taxonomy): Eukaryota > Fungi > Ascomycota > Leotiomycetes > Helotiales > Hyaloscyphaceae > Hyaloscypha > Hyaloscypha finlandica. The sequence goes on from JAJTUR010000197.1 coordinate 46,859, forward strand.
ATCTACTAGAGTAGCCGATTAGCTAACAAGGCACCCCGTGCGCTATAACTGAGACTATTTATAAGCAAACCCGAAAGCTTCGGCCTTTTAATAGACTAATAGCCTTCTATAGCATCGTTTATAGGCCCTTATAGCGTATTTACAAGGCTACTATCCTGTGTTTACTATACTTTCTAATAGTAACCTCTATATTAGGACTCTAAAGGATAAATTCCCCCGCGGTTAGTATCGTGCCTAGAATACAGTTAGATATCTCGCTTAGTTAGACGATTTCTATATAAAGATTATTAAGGCTATATACTAAGAAGAGTTATAATACTCCTGAAATAGAAAATAGGGGAAAGTGAAACTTCGAATAGGGGTCGAAGGGTAGTTACAGACCAATTATGCGGATTAGTAGTGAAGCCGAAAATCGGCGATATGATCGCTTTTTTTCCCTAACTAAAAGAATCTAGAATTTTTAATATAATATTAGATCTCAAAAATAAAAATAAAAATAAGGTTTACTAAGGAACGCCTAATAATTAGGCAAATTTTGGCTTCTTATAATTATTTTATGAAATTAAAGAAGTTATTACAAAAATAGCCGTATTACTATATAAAATCATATTACTAATACGTACTAAACCGCTGGGATATAGGGGCTTTAGTATAACTCCTAGCACACGATAGTAGTATTTCGAAAATTAACTTATCTACTCTCTACTCTTTACTTATTAGCTCTACCTCCCCCGCTTTTAAAACAGCGAAAATATATATAACTCTAACTTTAACTTTTAATATTATTTATTATATTTTCCCTAAGATACCTAGAATATTTAATACTTTCTCTATTAGTTTTTACTCCTTTAACTTCTAGTTATAATACGTTATTAAACACGAATATTACTATGTACTATATAGGTAGAGTGAACTAGTCCTGTCTCATAATATGAAGCTAACGAGGATTCTAGGGCTAAAGACTTAGTGAAAATTATTACGGGTATAGTATTTAGGGCTTAGAAAGCAAGGTAGAAGGTCCTTTATAAAGACGGTTCAAAGCTAAGGAAAGAAAGACTAGAATATAGGAGGTTATGAGAGTATATGTGTACCCTATAATATACTAGTCTATATAGGGCTTAGCTTCCTAAATTTCCCTACGTGTATTCTATCTAGATTCCCTTAGCGAAACGGCCGCGTCACGTGGTGGCGTGAGATATATAGGATATAAGATATATAGGACATAGGATATAGTTAAGTGACTAGATGAAATATCGTTATAATTACCCCCCCCTTTAGAGTAAGCTCGCCCTCGAGCTTAAGAAAAGTCGTTATCTCTATCGTTTTTAGTATTTTCGGTAGTTCTTATAATATATATATATATCACATAATTACGGATATATCTAAGGTTATGTGACTTGTAAAGGTATATTATTGTCCTTATATAGCTATAGTCGAATATCGTCTCTTATATAGTCTAGCTAGTATTAAAGGTTATATAGAGGTCCTAGTAGTTTAGTATTATCGCTATACTTCTCGTAGAAATATTATAAAGCTAGAGAGCTATTACTTAATATAGAAGCCAGATACTACTTAGGATCCTTGTCCTAACCTACCTACTAGATCTTGTACTTTAGCTTCTTTCTTACTAGCTTTACTACTAGGATACGCTCCACGTTATATTCCTATTCCTTATCCTCTAGAACTATTAGTAGAGGCTCTAGATTAGCTTAACCTAGTAAAGGGTTTCTAGGGTCCTTCCGTAGCTTTTCTATATAGAATACTAGGTGAACCTTTATGGTTTCTAGTAGCTTTAGTAGGAATAAGTAACCACGTTCCTCTAGAATCTCGAAGGGGCCCTCTATTTAGTTCCCTAGCTTATGGCTTAAGTAGTTAGTCTTCTAGTACTTCGTTGTAACTTATACTTTATTACCTACTTTGAAGTTAATTAGACGGCGGTACTTATTAGCTTATATAGTATAATGTTCCTATATCTTCTCTATATAACTCTAAGTGAGCTACTACGATTCATGTAATTAGTTCACTAATACCTTAGCTTTATCTCTATTAAGCTTCTCTTTTAGTGAGTTAGTCTTTATAGGGGAGTTCTAGTTAAAAGCAGTACGAGGTTTATATCTCTTTTCGGTTATAAATAGGGACTAGCTAATAGTTTCATACTATAGGGAGGCTTATTAGTAGTTAATAATCACTACCTAGTCGTCCTAGTTATCCTAGTAGTAGTTAATATAAGGGCGTAATCTCTAATCGAAGTATTAATTAACTATCTCTATCTAGCTATTTATCTAGGGGTAATTAGTAGTAGAGAGCTTGAGTTTAGTACTAATTCTAATATAGAACTCGTTCTAAAAATCAGAAATAAACTAAGGGCCTTAATCTAATATAATTATCTCTAGAATACCTACTTAGTACACGATATATAGTAGAAATAAGGGCACTAGCTACTTAGCTATAATTATGTCTCGTATAGGTATTATAATAAGGCGTTTCGATAATTAATCTATAAATATAGCTACTATATTATACCCTGCTTTACTTTCTAGATAGCTCTTAAAATCTATAGTAATATACTACTAGGGGTAATTAAGAATAGGTAATAGGTAAAAGAAACTAAGTTTCTTATCTCGTAGTATATATAATCTCCTATAAGAGTAGTAGTTACTATAATATTAATTAATATCCTTACTTATAAATAGCTAATAATATTATTCCTTAAGTAACTAATAGAGCTTCATATATCTAGGGTATCTAGATAAGAGTTTATTATATACTTTATAGATTAGGGTAGTCCGTAAGGGGAGTCTAGCGATTATCTTATCGTCTGTAATATAGAGTCTACTATAGTATAGGAGAAGTCCGTCTTATAGTATCTAGATATTACTCTTAGCTTATACTATAGTACGTAATTCGTCTAGTTCCGGCGACATTTAATTATCTTATAGGATCTTATCTACTAGTTATAAGCTACTAAACTTAGCGGGAGCTTCTAGTAATACTATAGTGTGAGATATAACTAGTAAAGCCTCTAGGAGGATACCTTCTTCTAGTAAAATCATATCTCTAATAGGGGTAATAGCTACTTCTAGGTAGTCCTCTATATACGCTTAGTTCTTTAGGCTAATATTAGGACTTAATAAACTAACTTCATAGAGTATTACTACTAGCTAGAGGTTATAGACTATATTAGGGTTAATCTTATCTCTAGGGAAGAGTACTTGAGTTCATATCTTCTCCTCTACTTATCCTTAAGTATCTACTTTATCTTATCTCTTTAATAAAGCGTTAGCTCGTTTATTCGACTTTCCGGAACGGTATATGAGCTTGAAGTAGTATTGGGACAAGAGCTCTACTTATCTAGCTTATCTAAGTAAGAGCTTTTTAGTAGTTATAAAGTATTCTAGGGTATAGTAATTAGAATAGACCTTAAAGGAAGTGTCCTAAAGACCTTCTAGTTCTGCTCTCTATTCCTCTAGTACTTATATAATAGTAAGTATTTCTTTATTATATATATCGTAGTTAAGCTTCGCTAGTAGTATAGTTTTTGAAAAGTAAGCTATAGGGTACTAAAGGCCTATTTCCGGGTCTTACTAAGAGAGTAGGCTAGTAATAACTCCTTTTAAGGTATCTATTTCTACTATTATAAGGAGATCTAGATTATAATATCGTAGAACTAGGGTAGAAACTATAGCTCCTTTTAGGAAGTCGAAAGCTTCCTCATATTACTCTATCTACTTAAATAGAATACCCTTCTTCGTAAGTATAGTAAGGGGTCTTACGATTCGTCTATATTCCCTAATAAAGTATTTATAAAAATTATAGAATCTTAGGAAAGATTATACTCCCTTAACTATTATAGGAGGTTACTAGTTCCATATAACTTCTACCTTATTAGGGTCTACCTTAATACTAGTAGTTGAGATAATAAAGCTTAGGTATTTCATATATATAACCTTGAACTCTAACTTCTTAATATGTACTTAAAGTCTAGCTAGCTATAGCTTATTAAGTACCTTTCATATATGCTATTTATACTCTACTAGGTCCTCTAAGTAAATTAGGATATTATCTAGGTATATAATACAAAAATTATCTAAGTACTCGAAAAGCGTATTATTTATATAGTATTAATATATAGCTAGGCTATTAGTTAAGCCTTCCTAAAGAATATTACATTTATATATTCTATAACGGGTATAGAAAGTTATTAGTTCTTTGGAGTCTAGGTCTATAGCTATATAATAGAAGGCTTAATAGATATTAAGCTTAGTATAGATCTTAGCCTTAGATAGTTAGCTTAAGGTCTCATTAATTAAGGGGAGGAGGTATTAATCCTTCTATATAATATTGTTTAGGCGACAGAAATTAATATAGAAGCATAGTCCTCTATTTGCTTTCTTTATAAAGAGAACTAGTAAGGTAAAGGGGGCTTAACTAGCTTTAATAAAGCCTTTTACTAAGTTATCTTCTAAGAAGCATTTAACTTCCCGAAGCTCTTAAGTAGACTACTAGTATAGTAGTTAATATCTAATACTCTTAGTGCCCTTTAGACCTTTAATTTAAATCTTATAGTTATATAATCTATATAGTAGTAAGGTATCTAATTCCTTTTTTAAGAAAATAAACGCGTATTCCTTAAGCTTAAGGGGCAATATCCTCTAGAGCTATTAGAGTTCTATTTCTCCTAACTATTAGTCCTCTAGTCCAGGGATAGCTTCTCTTTCCCGGGCTTTAAACTCTTTATTAATCTTATAGATAGAGATTTAGCTAATAATGTTCTCTTCTCTCTTAGCTACGAAGTTAAATACTATAGTAGTAAGGATAGCTAGATCTAGTATTTATTCCTTATTAAGGGTCTCATCCCGCTTCTTTAGCTTCTTTTTGTAATAGCTTCTTAATCTAGCTATAGAAGTTTCTTTTCTATAGACTCGTATGATTCCCTCTAGTCTATTTAAAAGGTAGACGACTACTTAAGAATAATAGGTTTCTAAGAATAACTTATAATAATATCCTAATAATTCGCGTCCTTTTAGTACTTCTTATTAGTCTACTTCTCTAGCTATTACTAAGAAGTACTAATAATATAGCTATATTATATAGTCTTAGGACTATTCTTAGGCTATATAAGCCTACGTCTTTAGTAATTAACTAGAATATCTACGTATATAGCCTATTTCCTACTAAGGATAATATTATAGTCTCTAAGGTTTAGGATAATTATAGGTGCCTTAATAGCGCGTTTATTAATTAAGAGTAGTATATTGATATACTTTTTAGTAGACTCTACTAGTTTACTATCGAATCCTTATATAGTGTATAGTAAAGAGAGTAGTTATAGCTCGACTCCTATGAATTACTCTATAAGCTAAGCGAGCTTAGTATTAATAAAAGTATATCTATTTGCTCTAGTTTTAATAAGAGAAGAAGACTTGATTCCTAATCCATTTATACTAATAGTATAGGGTATTATAAGAGTATTATAAGAGTATCTATCCCCTCTTATTAGACGAGTTAAGTCTATCTCTACTAAATTAATACTATAGGATATTACTTACGCTTCTAAGGGGGTTTATACTTAACTATAGTAGTAGACGTAGACTCTTCCTTAACTACCTACTATAGGGTATACGGGGAAGAGGGTTTAGCTATTCCTGCTATCGTTTTCTTATACTCCTTAGCCTTATTATATAAAGCTCGGATTTACTAATTATTTATAGTATAGAACTAAGTAAAGCAAATAATATCGACGGAAGAGTTATTATAATATACGCGTACTAACTCCTAGAGCTTAGATAGAAGCTTCTTATTTAACTCCTATTTAAGGTATTTAGTAATGTTACTTTTTATAGATAATTATAAGAAGCGGGTATAGAACTCTTGAAATATATAACTAGGGCGAAGTAGAAGCTTTCTAAAGTCACGACGAGTGTTCTATAGCTTATTAGGATTAGAGTATAACTCGTTTAAGTGATTATATATCTCCGAGAGCTCGCGATACTAATAGGAGCTTTCCTGGTTTATATAGGGGTTAGTTAAGGCTAGGGTATTACTTATAAGCCTACTAGAAATATAGATAATCTTAAGATCCTCTATTAGATATATATTAGTGTTTCCTCGTAGCTTATTCTTAATTTAGACTAGCTAATTATCGAAAACCATACGATCTCTATAGAAGAGGGTTAAGTCCGGTAGGATAACTACTCTAGGGGTCCTATATAGTACATATAGAGTAGGGGATTCTTTATAGCTTCGAGGGTTAATTTCAGGGGCTACTTCTAGAGCTTATATAGGAGCGGCTAGCACTAGTATAAGTTAATTAAGGAGTATAGTATAGCGCTTAATATCTGCCTTAAACTTAGTATTCTAAAGCTTTATATTCTTAAAAACACCCTTAGTATCTCTATATCTCTTCTTATATTTAGCTAACTTCGTAGTAGTGTCTCGGTAGCTCTTAATAATTAGGTTAATATCCTTAAGGAGGTTAATAGGGTCCTTAAACTAGCTATTTAGATTATAGGAGGTAATTAAATAGTCTATATTTAGGACTTTTCTAATAAACGAGGAGTGCCCTTCCTTAATAGATTCGTCTATAAAGCCTTCTAGAACGTCAACGAGGCGTTTGGATTAGGAAGGGTCACTAACGGGATAACCTAATCTAATAAGAGCTTATTAAGAATTCGATATCCTTCCTAGTCACGTGGGGTCCTAGGTCCTAGAAAGTTAACCTATTATACTTTTCCTTCACATATCCTCTCTAGTAGTCTTATTACTAGTATATATATAGGGCCTACGAAGTTATAGGATAGGGCTTACCGTTAGTAGTTAGGTTACTAGCCTATAGGTGCTCATCGCTATAGGACTTAGTTAAAGAATAGCCTTTAATAGGATTCTTCGATTTTCGAGGGTTTTTTTCGAGGGTTTCTAATATACTATTAGCGTATAAGGGTCTAGAGTAGTTCATTGCTCTTATTAGTCTAAAGCTTTAGCTTATGTTCTAAGGTTCCGTAATCGTAATAGTGCCTTTATTCGGAGTTAAATAAGGGTATTTTGGTTTATTTAAAATCCTCTATAGGATTAAAGAAATTAAGCTTTAAATACTATTATAGGTATAGTATTTAGGGCTTAGAAAGCAAGGTAGAAGGTCCCTTATAAAGACGATTTAAAGCTAAGGAAGGAAAGACTAGAATATAGGAGGTTATAAGAGTATATATGTACCCTATAATACGCTAGTCCATATAGGGCTTAGCTTCCTAAATTTCCCTAGGTATACTCTATCCAGATTCCCTTAGCGAAGCGGCCGCGTCACGTGGTGGCGTGGGATATGTAAGATATATAGGATATAGGATATAGTTAAGTAACTAGATGAAATAGTATCACAAAAATGAACTTAGACTCGCCTATTTCTATGAAAGTAGTAGTATTAATATTATCCCTCTTAGATTTATAAATCGCTACTTAGTATAAGCTAATAGGTACTCTAAGACAAACTTTAGAAGCTCTTATTAAGTAGATAATTATACTACACTTAAATATAATAGTATAAATAATCTTATACTAAATAATCTTAAAGAGAAATACCTAACTATAGTTTCTAGAATTCTATATTACTAGTCTTTAGGAAAGAAGATCTTATTATCTTTAGGCGACTAAGTAGTTATAGATAATTCTTATACGCTTACTAGTATTATAGATACCGAGTATATAGCTAACTTCTTATAGGGCGCCTTTGGACTACTAAATTCTTTAGTATATTAGCTATACTTATTTAATACTAAAGATATAATTAACGAGGTTAATAGCTTTAATTTCGATATTAAGCACATTAATACTAGTAAGAAGAATATATATAAGTACTCCGGAATACTAACTAATATAATAAGTTAAGTGAGTAAGAGTATTATATTATTCTAATTACTCGACTTCGTAACTATTTCGTCGCTATAGACAAGTAGTATTTAATTATAGGTGCTCTATAATATGTCTTCCTAGACTTATAGATAAGCGATATTATTAACTAAGTCTAGTTTAATATACTCTTCGTTTAATATTATAATATACAAGAGTATTTAGCCCGTAAATAAGTGAGGAGTAACCCTAGATATAGTATTTTAACTAATATAGAGAACTCGAGTGGATTCAAGAAAAATTCAACGCCTTAGTTACTTCCTTACTAGTATTAAAGAGTAAAGATACTAAGCTTTATATTAGTCTACTAGGATCTACTAGTACTAGCGTCTTAGGAAACTATCTTAATCCGGTATTAGAGGTAGTACTATTAATTAAGGCCTACTTATATAATCCTTATTTCGGCGGAATTATGATTTTTAATATAAGACACTCTAAGTAAAATATCGGGGGAGACGGAAAGTCGTTTTATAAGGAGATTGAGGATATTCTAGTCTCGGACTCTATAGACACGAAGGTATTTGTGTGTAGTATAATAGGGGCACCTATAACGTAGGGTATTTACCTAATGGGCGGAATTAGTAGTAGTAATAGAGGTGAACGAGTAATAACTATTATAATAATATTATACCCTTTAGCCCTAGAATCTTTCTCTATATTATTTATTTATATAAACTCCTCTTTATATAGTATAATACTATCACCTACTATAGTAACTTCCACAACTATACCTTTGCTCCTACTAATAAGGTCTTCTTTAACTAAGGTCATTACTCGTACTATAGCCTCTATATATATAATTATATCTTATATATTTACCTTTAGGAATTATATTAAAAGGACTTCTATAATCGTTATTGAATCTCGAGATCTATACGATATATAGAGAGTTAGCCACATAATTAAGCCCCCTATAATACACGCCTTAGATTTATCTTTAACTATTACCTCGAATTCAAAACTATATAACTAGATATTCTTAACTAAAAGTAATACTAGCGTAACTCTAACGTACTCCTTTAATCTTAGCGCTAGAGATTCCTCTTCTACTACTAGTAGTAGTGGCTGCTTTATTACTATTATAATAATAAACGTCTTAGTAGTGCCTTATATAAGTACTCCGAGTCCACCTATTACTACGAGTAGCTCAACTCCCTTATCTATTAGTAGTCGTCTATTTTTCGTGTTTTCAGTAGGTGTGCCTAGAACTTTTGGTGTATTTTAGTATATTCTGGGTAGAATTGTACTATAATTACGAATACGGGGAACTAGATAATGGTTTGACTTGGTTTATTTTATTAGTCGTGCGAACTTTGTAGCGTGGTGTCGCCCCCTCCCCCCCGGGTTTAGCGGCCCCCGGATCGGGCAAGGCGCGTGCACGGGCCCGCCGCCGCTTTCGACGTCTATAAAGTTCGCCCACCCCGCTGCTCGACCTTCTTCCTTTCCCAACACCCCCTCGCTCGGCCGTTTGACCTCGTCATACGCGCCGTCGACTCCTTCCTACCGAGACCTACTCCGAACGCCCTGTCGCTGGCCCCGCTGTAGCTAAAAGCCTTGACGGCACGGCGTTTGAAGCCAGAATCCTCGATCCGCCACTCTGGATTCGATCCTCTTGACTATTATCGATGGCGATCATGCCTTTGGATAGCATCGCGTGGACCGACATACGAGTATGAGCTCAGCTCGCCTCCCTCTTCTCCCCGTCGCACTATCACGATCCTCACGGCAATACTCCATCGGTGACCTCGATAGTGGAGGCTTGCCCTTAGCACTCCCTTCATACGATATGACTTGGCCAATGGAAGAAATGGCTCACGGCGACGCGGCTAGCTTCTGCTTAGCTGCGCCGTGGCATTACGCGTCGAGGGAGGGACCTCGGTGAGCTCCCTTATACTAGTGGAGACGGCGGCATACGCTATATGCCTGGATCTAGGCTAATCTGTGACGAGAAGGACCGATCTCTGTCAAACGTAGCAGTGGCAGATGATAATCCACATGACGATAGCAGTATTAAAGCTGCTGCTAAGCATTCTACGGGCCGAATACGAAACGCCCGGCGGCGGGAGAATGAGTCACAAGTAGACAGGCGGACGTGGAAGACTACATGGAGGCAGGTCATACGACCTCGGAAGAAAGTCGATCCGGGGCTACTACATATTAAAGGATGGACCTAGTGGTTTGAGGGCTGTTCCGAGGGTTTTTGAGCTCAGGGCGCTACTATAGAGGGATCACAAGAACTACTAGAATGGGTATAGTACTATCGATACCGTATATATTATTAATACTTTTTCTTATTCTTAGAAAGATAAGTATATTATTTATATTTATTAAATAAAAGCTATTTAAATAATTCATTAGAATAATATTTATATATTATTCTAAAGGTTATTTAAGTTATAAAAGTTGATTTTAATCTAATATAGTTAAAGATATACTAAATATCTAGCTTAGTAAATATTAATAATTTAGCTAATTAGTTAAGTATCTTTATAATAAGTAGTTAGGAATAATAATTCTTCTTTATTAAGGTTTTTGGTTATTAATAATTAATATAAAATTATAAACTATTGTCTTTTTCTTAATAAATAAGACTAGTAATAAAAAAAGTGAATTAAATAGCTTAATAAAGCCTTTCTTCAAGTTCTTAATAAGTTACTCTTATATTTTCTCTAGTATAAAAGAGCCTATTTTATAAAGATAAGCTATTTTTATTAAGGAGTCTAGTTTATTAAAATAAAGCTTATAATTAAAAGATTAAGATTATAGAAGTATATTTATTACTTTCTTTAAAAATGCACTAGTTATATTACTTAGCTAAGTAAATAGTAATACTTGGAACTCCTAAAGTTCTTTAAAGTCAAAAAATAAGATATTATTAAAAGTGTCTTATTTATTTATATTAAGAGTATATATAAGGTTATAGGTTTAAGTATAGTATCTAGTAGCTTGAGGTTTTAGATGTTTTATTACTAGAGATAAGAATAAGTGTCTTTTTAATTTATAATTATACTTTTCTAATTTATAATTAATTTTATTAATAGTAATTAATCTAATATAATTATTAAGGTCTTTAGTACTTAACTAAAAATCTACTGCTTTAATAAGATAAAGGGAATAACTTAATAGCTTATTTATATTAATAATATTAAGATTAAGCTTTTTAAGTAAGAAGATCTTATAAGAGAATAAGAGATATAGTTTTATCTTTTCTAAGTCTATTCTTATTAGTTCCCTTTAAGATTCTAGTTAGAATGCCCTCTTAATACTTATTACTTTAATACTTCTTATTAAGAGGTTAGGTTATTAGATTAAAACCTAAATAGTTTATTATATTAATTTCTAGCCACTTAAGCTAATTCTATTAATAATCTAAGAAGATATTATATTTTATAAACCACTTTTTTTCTTAAGATTATATTATAGAAACTATTGAGAATATAGGTTATATAAGCTCATATACTAATATAGAGCTAGTATATAAGCAAGTAAGCTTAGTATAAGTATATAAGCATATAAACTCTCTTTCTCTTCTTCCCTCTTTAGTAAATATAATCGAGTCTCTTACCCTGCCTCTACTCCTATTATATTATTCCCTTATAAAGTTATACTAGACTAAGAGGTGTAATTTTAATAAGTTATAAAGTTCTGGTTTACTTAGGTATTTAGGGAGACTATATATTATAATACTTTATCTATATAATATAAAGGAAAAATATAACTAATACTATAAGCTCTATAAGAAGACTTAAGTAGATACTATAATATTCGATATAAGAAGAAGAAGGAACCTGTTATATTAAAGACATAAAGAAAACCCGATATATATTAGTAGATAATACTAAAATTTATAAAATTTTCATCCTAATTTTATATCCTATAACTATAAAATAATAAACTATTGTCCTCTTATAACTATAAAATATATTACTATAGATAATAAAGAATACACTCCTAAGCTTGAGCTTAAAGTCGATTAAACTATAAAATATTACTAAAGCTCTATACTAAAGGAGTCTTACTATATTATTAAACTAGATAAGAATATATATACCGCAGGTATAATATCTATAATACTTGTAATATCTAATATACTAGTTAAAGAAAAAGGTAAGGATAAGATTAATGAAGTTATAGAGGGAATAATAAAGTCGGAACTCGAGAAGAACTCCGAGAAGCTTATAAAGAAGCTTATTTAATATAATAAAGATAAAGCTATTACTCTATATTATATTATCTAATTGCTTTCTAATAAAGATATTACTAAAGTTAATAAACTCATTTATACTAAGATAGTATAGTAATCTCTTAAAGTAAAATATTATTAATTCTCTTTAGTTAAAGTTACTATTATAATTTAGAAGATCCAGAAATTTAAGTATATAAAAGAGAAGGATATAGACTCTAGAGAGGCTAAAATAAAAAAATACTACTATTAACTTAGTCTTACTAATTCTACTATAAAGACTATATATCTTGACTTTATACTATTTGTAATATTTAGCTTTAAACTTCTAGATAAGTATAAAGCGATTATTAATAGATTCTATATAATAATATTATATATTATTAGTAAGAAGATTAAGATATTAGTAAATAAGAAGGATAGTATTAAGGTATATACTACTATAGAGGATGCTCTAGTTACTCGGAACTTTTAAGGCTATTTTTACTCTTAGAAATATATATTATCTCATTATTATCCCTACTAGTCTAACTTGTCGGAGAGTAAAGAAGATAGTATTAAGTGCTTTATATATAATACTTCTAATTATATTATATAAGATTATCTATTCCTTGAAGTTATATATAAAGTAGCTAAGGTAAAGAAGAAGAAGTCTTTATCTTATTCCTCTTTTAAGTGTGTATTATTTAACTAGCTAAGAAAGTTATCTATAAAGCTATATAAGAAAGCTAAAGCTATAGTTGCCGCTAATAACTCTAAAGATAACTCTATATCTAAGGATATACTCGACTCTAAAACTAATACTAAATAGAAATAGTTTTACTCTTATAAGAAAGTATTAGTAAGTACTTTAATTCCTAGCTAGCTAATTTAGCCTATTCTATATATATAGCTTACTAACCTTCTTGTTCTAAGTCCCTACTAGTTATAATTAAGTATATATTAATTTAGATTCGAGGGGAAGTATATCATGGGTCGGTAGTAATATACTTAATTAAATAGTTTTCCTTAAATATAAGAAGAATAATCTAAGGAGAGAAACTGAGTCTAGGCTCTATGCGATAATTTATATTCTATACAGAGCCGTTAATAGGATAATATAGGTACCTAGGGCTCTTAGGTACCTAGTCTCTTTATAGGTCTTAACCTATTATATTACCCCCCCCCTCCCTAGAGAGGGACTCGTATACGTCTAGTATAGTAACGTCTTAGAAGGCTAACTTAGGCTCCTAAGTAGGGTCTATATACCCTATTTATCTTACTAAAACCTAACGCTAGTAACCTCGACCTCGTTATATAACTCTCTTTCCTAAGATCTTCTCTACCTTATATTCCTTACTTTTATTAATAAGCTCCGGCTTTAGCTAAGAGTTAGTTATACGCTAGGATAGTAGCGGGTCTATTACTACTAGATATAATAATTGGGAATAGAATACGTTACGGATTCCCGTAGTATATTAAGCCTATAGCTATAGGAGCTAATTACCTTAATTACTTCGTACTTAGTATTCTTAGAGTTAAACTTCTTTAATAGCCGCTTCGTATAAACGTTCTTAAGGTTTAGCTAGACCTTATCCCTTACTTTAAAGCTAGGTGCTTATTATCTTATCTAGTTAGTCACGTCCTCTTAAACCTATTATACTACTACTATAGACACTTAAGCCTACTCATAAGCATTTCTTAGCTTCTATATAATAGCTTTACCTCACTAAATTAGGCTAATCCTCTCCTATATAAGGACTTCAATATCGTCTAACTCTACTAGGTATATATAGTAACTATAGGTTAAGAAGAATAGGCTAATACTAGTACTAGTAGTATCGTAGTTATTAATTACTAGCTTAGCTAAAGGTATTAGAGACGCCTAATTCTCTTATATATAATTAACGTATATATATATAAATACTTTAATATTCTAGTTTATCTATTCTATAGACTTATTTTTCTCTAGACTAAATACTATAGATAGCCTTTATATAATCTTTAGGAGTTAGTAGACTCGTGCCTAAAGTACTCTAGTAAACTATAGCCCGTAGTCTAAGATAATTGCTTTTAGAAGACTATAATATTAGTAGAAGACTTATATAAAGGTCTTAGCTACTACCTCTATAGTAAGACTCGAGTATAGTTCTAGGATAATGCCTTTACTAAGCTTATCTATAATTACTAATAAGTCTATATAACCCTAGCTTAATAGTAGCCTAGTAATAAAGTCTATAGAGATCTTACTCTAGACTCTCTTAGGGATAAGTAAAGGTTTTAAGAACCTATAGCGATAGTCCCTCTAAGCCTACTTCTTCTAGTAGCTATTATAGTTCTATATAAACCGCTTAACCTCTCTAAGTATACTTAGCTAGAAGAACTATCTTATTATTAAGGTAGCTATTACTTCTCGGCTTAGGTGCCTAGCTATTATAGAGTCGTGAGTCTCTTGGATAAGCCTTATATAGAGCGGTTCTAACTTAAGGACCTAATAATGTCCCTAGAATAAGAGTTACCCTTAGCCGTCTAACTTATACTCTGAGATTAATACCTTAACCTAGAGCTCTAAGGGGAACACGTGCTTCCCTTTTTATATAGCTCTTATTATTACTCTATATAAAGTATTTATCCCTTTTATGTTTCTCTAGAGGCTCTAGAGGCCTCCCTATATTACTACTATTACTAGTATAGCTTATACCCTTTATATAGCCTTTGGGGGAGTAAATATCTCTAGCTATAGTAGCTAAATATACTAATACTTAAGCTTCTCGTTTAATAATAACACCGGGAGGTCTTACTCTCTTCGCGAGAGTATATCCTCTCTCTTATTTATATAACCTAGTATATACTAGATTATGAAGTTATACTATAAAAGAGTAAGGGACTAATATATCTAGTACTCTATAAGCTTCTGGACTATTATAATATATTCTAGGCTCTTATAATTTATACGGATCTAGAAGTCCTTTATACTTCTTAGCTCTATATCCTACTCGTTAAGACACCGCACGATTACTAATATCTCCTTATTATAGATCTCATAATTATATTTAGTAAGGGAGTTCTTCTTTAAGAAGTAGCTATATAGTTAGAGCACCTTATTATCTTTATACTATATAAGAGTACCCCTAATATATCACTTAGATAAGTTAGTCTCAATAATTATTATACGATTAGTATTAAACGATACTAATACTAGCGCTTTTATAAAGAGTCCTTTAAGTTATTTAAATACCTAATTTACCTCGGTTATCTATACAAATATAGTATCCTTCTTTACTAGGCTCATTATTAGCTATATAATATCTAAGAACCCTTAGATAAACTTCTAGTAGAAGTTTATAAAGCTAATAAAGCTCTATACTCCTTTTATAGACCTTGGGGCTTCTTAGCTTAGGATAGCCTTCACCTTCTTAGGATTTATCTATATGCCTACCCTTGCCTTAATTATAAACCTAAGGTACTTTATAGACTAGACCTTAAACTCGCACTTATTAATATCTAACTATAGTCTTACTTCTTATAGCTAGCGTAGTACCTTTTATATATACTCTCTATACTTAGCTAATATTCCCTTAGAGTATACTAAGATATTATTAACGTATACTAAGTAGAACTTATTAAGGTAGTCTCTTAATATCTAGTTAATATACTTTTGGAAAGTACTTGGGGTATTAGTTAGCCTAAATAGTATTACGAGCTACTTATAGAGTCCGTACCTTATATAGAAAGCTATCTTCTACTCGTCTCTTTCTATAATCCGGATCTTATAGAAAGCCGTAATTACGTTAAGCTTCGTAAACTACTTTACTTTACTAATTATATAAAGCGTCTTATAGATTAAGGGTAGTAGGTACTAGTCTTTCCTTAAGATCCGATTTAGAGCCTAATAGTCTATATAAAACCATAGACTATTACCTAGCTTCTATATAAGGAGAACTAGAGCTACTACTAGAGAGTTACTTACTTAAATAAATTACTTATTAAGTAAGCCTATTAAGGTCTTCTAGAGTACTATAAGCTCGTCTCGTGACATATTATATAAGGGACCTTAAGGTACTATAAGTTCTTTCCTATTAACTTTCTCTAACTTCATAGTATAGTTAGTCCCGGGACCACGAAGCGGTAGTAACTTCTTAGCTTCTAAATAGTCGAATATACCTAGGAACTTAGAGTAGTGTTCCGGGAGCTTCGTACGAGGGTCGGTTTCTTTCTAGACTATAAGTGCCTTCTTAATATTAGTTATACTTATAGAAAACACTTCTACTTATTACCCCTTATACTTCCTTTTTATATTCTATATAAAGGCTATAGCTAAGATAAGTACTATATTCGCTCGAAAAGGGCCCTTCTTATTTTGGTTCTAGATATAGGTCCTTTAGTTCCTTATTATTAATAATAAATAATCTATACTTAAGAGTACTTAGTTCTTTTATATCTAAGCTAAGCTAAGTATTAAATTATATAATATAAGCTTTAGAGCTATATAAAAGAATACCTTATTATCTATATAGTTATTAATATTAGTTCAAATAGTAATAACCTCGTTAATCCTTCCTATAACTTATTCGCTTATTCTAACGAGCTTACGAGGAGTGATTTTAATGTACTAGAGGTTATATTTCCAGGTAAAACGAGAATTAATTACTCTATATAATAAGTATCCTGAATTAACTAAGGTTTCTATAAAGGCTTCCTTATTTATTAGAGTTAATATTAAAAAGGGTAGCTTATTTATCGAAGGCTTAAACGTTTTCTAATCCTATACTATATCCTCCTTTTACTCTATATAGCGCTTTTTATATAAAGCTATTCTTTTCCCGAGTTATTACTCTTAGACGACTTCTTAATAACCCGAGTAGTTAATAAGGATACTTTCTAAGTTAACTCTTCTTTATACGACTCCTCATAATCCCATATAATATACCTTACCTTTCTATACTTAAAGTAAGAGCGAGTTTCCTTCTTTAGCTTCTTCTTTTATTAGACTTAAGTCCCTTTTGGCTTCTCTTATTATATAGATACCCCTTATATTATCCTTATAGGTACCTATTCTATACTATTAGCTACTTAAGCACTATGTCTTAGCGGGGAAGCTAGTCTCTACTCCCTCCTCTCTCTTATATATATTACTTCCAAGTTCTAGCTCACTATATAGAGCTATGAGTAGTAGTTAGTATATAACGCTAGTATTAGGACTATAAGGAGGGTCCTTTAAATGTCAATAGAAAGGCCACGTGATAGAAAGGCCTTCTTTATAGTATTATCCTAGGAGAGACCTCTTACTTTAAGAAGCGTGCGTTTAAAATATACTAAGTATTTTATAAAGGAGCTCGTGCCTTACTAGAGGATATCGAGCTTCTATATAGCTCGTCCCACTAACTCTAGGTTATCGTATATATTCTAGAGTTACTAGATAAGCTTATCTAAGGTATCTTTATTTAAGGTAGACTTCTTCTCGACTAGAGTAGAGACCTATAGTATTACCTAACCGAGGGTAGTACTACTAAGTCTACTATAAATATACTAGAATCTTACGTTACCCTATTTATTACCTATATTAACTAAAAGCTTTATCTATACCTAAGCTAGCTATAGTTTGAATTCTAACCGCTTACCTTCGTATACTAGAGGGTTAAGTAATCGCTTATATTACTAGTTTATTCGTAGTATACTAAGTAAGTTATTAGTAGTAAACTAGGCTCTATCTCTATAGTTCTAGTTCTTTGACTACTAACCGTCTAGGCTCTATACTAGCTCTCTCTAGTTATTGTCTATTTACTAGTCTACCGGGTTCTATCCTAGTAAGGACGAGGCTAGCTATTAAGCTACGCCGCACGTAAGCTCTCTTATATGAAGCTCGATAACTTCGAGTCGGTTCACGAGATACTTAGCCTACGCTAGTATCTCTATTACTAGAGTTATTAATCCTAGGCTCGCGGGGGAGCTTATCGTATATAGACAGGAGTTATATAGTAAGGCTAAGTTAATAGCTCGTCTCAATAAGTAATAAGGAGATATTATTCTAATATTACGGGTCGGTAGTAATATACTTAATTAAATAGTTTTCCCTAAATATAAGAAGAATAATCTAAGGAGAGAAACTAAGTCTAGGCTCTATATAATAATTTATGTTCCGTACGGAGCTGTTAGTAGGATAATATAAGTGCCTAGGGCTCTTAGGCACCTAGTCTCTCTACGGGTCTTAACCTATTATAAAGTATTATATACTAGGTAGAAAGGAACTATAGAGGTATAAGGTTTAGATGAGATATTAATACTAGTTCTAATTATCTTTTTATACTAGATTTAGGTATTAGCCTTCTGTCTATAAGGCGCTTATATAAAGTAGGCCTTAAGGGAGAAATTAATTATAAGAAATTATATCTTAGATACGGAATAAAGATAATAATTAAAGTAATAATAACTAATAGCCTTTATATTATATTATATATAGTATTAAAAAAAGAGAAATAAGTCGCTTTTATATTAATCGAGATTAATATATAAGATATTAAGGAAACTAGAAGTAAGAGTCTTAAGTAAGATAATGAGTTAAGATCTTTAATATCTTATTTATAGAAGACCTTAATAAGAGAGATTATTATTATAAGATATAAACTTATATATAAGAAATTTAGTTACCTTAAATCAAATAAACTATACTATCTCTATAAAATTATAACCCTTAATAAAGCTATTTGGATCCTATATAACCTTAAGCTTTATAAGGTCTATTTACTAATAAAGATAAAGAAGAAGATCCCGAAGACTCTAAGTTTATAGAAGACTATAATCTTAGTATTAATCCAATTTGATATTATAGGAATATTCTCAACTTCTATTAATAGTAATAACTACTTTTTCTTTATTCTTAATAATATAATATAAAAAAAATAAGTTATACCTATAGAGTCGAAGACTACTACTATATAATATTTATAAATATAGAAACTTAGTAATAAGTATAAAAATAAGAGGTTAATTAAAGAGATATAATTAGATAATACCTCGGAATTACTAAAAGCTATATAAGGTTAGAAGATTCATAAAGGTGTGGAATTACAAAGTATAATTATAGTATTATTATACTAGAATAGACCGGCTAAGTAAAGTATATAAACTATAGAGGGTAATATATAAGTATTATTAAAGGAAGCAGATTTGCTACTAGAATTTTGAGATAAAGCTACTTAGGCAGACTGCTATATTCAGAATTATATATATAATAAGCTAAAGCTAGATAATAAAAAGGTCTGCCCTAAATGAGTCTTCTCTAATAAGACACTAAGAATTAATTATATCCAAGTTTGGGAATATAAATACTTCTTCTATAAAAATAAGAAATCTATAAGTAAGTAAGAGTATAAGAATAAACTTATTAATCCTGGATAAGTTAGTATATTTATAAGATATAAGAAAGAGATAATAAAGCACTTTGGGATATACTCTCCGGAATATAGTTATATAATTAGATATAGTATAATAAGAGTTAATAAACTTATTAAAGGAGGAATAGTTAACTTATAGCTATAAGGCCTAATAGGCTTATATAATATACTAAACTCAGTAGCTAACTAATAAGCGGTTAGATAACTAAAGAAGAATATACCTCTAGTAGAAAGACTAGTAGTGTAGTGGGGAAACGGCTGACGGTCACGTGGCTGGTCACATGCTCGGCTATGGCATCTAGTAGTGTATATAGCTCTATCCTCCTCTCCTTCTCTCCTTCTCACTACATTATAGTGTTCTGAGTATACGAGTTCTATTATATATATTATGTCCCCACGATCTGTTCCATCCGATCTATCAATACGAGCGGTTTAGGAATCGGGCGCTACGATTAATTAATCGGCCCTCTGATTAATTAATAGGTAAGGGAATACGATTCGCAAGCCACAGTGGCTTCCGATTAATTAATCGGCCTTCCGATTACCTAATCGGGAAATATTGAGGTCTCGGGAATAGCAAAACAGTATATAGAATACTCCATCTAAACCAAGCTTTATTATACATGCCTCCCACTACGTCTAGGGGCTCCCATAGCTACCCTAGCCCTTTTGGTGCCCTCCCCTCCACTTGATCACCTGATTCTCCTCCTCCAGCTCCATTCTCACTAGCTCTATTCTCACTAGCTCCATTCTCACGTGCTTGCTCCTCAGCTACTCTCTCTCTCTTCTTGCTCTCTCAGATGCTCTTCCAGCCTTCTGAACTGACGTAATTGAACCACGATTATTCTCCTTGCTACCGCTTTAGGGAGGGTGATTTATCCCTCTTATAGATTGCACCAGTGTAGGTAAATCAGGATAAGTCGATTGGGAGGTGATTTTGTTGAGGGTACTTTGTGGCCAGAGAGTAGTAAGCTCGCCATGCTTAGTAGCTAGACGGTAGCCCTATTTTAATTAGCTTTTATTAAAAGTAAGGCTCATA